>JAVIAB010000051.1:144991567-145221567 GCA_032433765.1 Megaustenia siamemsis | reverse complement strand
AAAGAAAGAAAGAAAGATAGAAAGAAAGAAGAAAGAAGAAAGAAAGAAAGAAAGAAGAGAAATTGTGTTTCTAGGTCAGGAAATTTGTTGCTTTTTTGTCCTTTCTTTTGGTTCCAGCTTTTCACAGCTCTAGTGCTTAAATATTTCTTTGTACATTTCTAAAACAATCCTTCATTCATTGAACTAATATCCCCCTCACTTTCAATTCCCCAATTCACATTTTTGCAAGATAGAATTCTTATATTGTAAGTTATTTTACACTGGGTTGATATGCAATACATGTTTTTATCAGTGAACAACTAATATTACAACACAATAGCAGGAAAAATAACATGACATAGTATAGCCAGCAGTATAATGTAATGATTTTGATACACAATAAATAATTAACCTATAGGTGGGATACAAGTTGACATCATTGAATGCATTATTAAAGTGAGTTGATGATGATGTGGTAACTCAATGTTTAAAATGTGACCATCTGTTTATTAAATGAATTAAGCAGTGTTTGTACAAGCTTCACATCCATAATTACAGTACATCCGATGTATGTTTCCGTTTGCGGTGGCAGGACCTGTGGGTATAGAAAGCCTAGCATCATGTACACCACTAGGATGAAACAATCCAACATCTCTAGCAGTAACAGAAACATGAAGGGCATTGCACTACAATGATACGTCAAAACCAAACAATAGCTAGTAGACAGATTGACATCAAATAATTGACAGGGCTGATCATGTGACGTGACCATGTGATTATAGGCATGATGGGGGTGATAATAAGGGATGAATGTGTGAGAGAAGAAGAGAGGAAGGGCTTGGAGAGAGGGTGGGGGTATGGTGGTAACAACATACATTACAACTATTAACTTATTTCTGGAGTTTATATTGAAGAATTATGGCCACATGCACAGTGCAGTCTAAGCTAGTTCAAAGTTTCCATCTCGGCTGATCATTTTTTGTTGTTGGTATTCTGACTCTAGTTGAACTGGTATTGACCCCATAGACAGAAAAAAGAAAGAAGATAATACAAGAGTTGAAATAAACCCAAACTGTCTGCCAAGAAATATTTTATGTCTTAGATTGTGTCATATTGGCACTTGCCAATCCATTTCTTTGATGAAAAAGAACTCTAATGAGAGCAAGATGCAATGAATAGACTACAACAAACAATGAATCAGTGCAGACCAAGACCCAGTTTACTGCCCAATTATGATCTTGGCACAGACTTCTCAGCCCCAGACAGTCTAGTCTAAAAACATGTATGTGCATTGGTAAACACATGAAGGTTTAAGGCTGAAAGTCAAAGCAAATATTGCAGATTTGCTGTACTCGTGACACAAAGCAAAAACCTCACTCCCATGATGAAGAAGAGGATGAAGAAGTTGAAGATGTTTTTAGAATCATCATCACTGCACACAAGATCAATCAATAGTTGCTCTGGTTATCCCCCTTTGAGAAAATCAGAGAAGAACCTTCACTCATGAACATGAACCCCATGGCACAGCTTGGGATCCCAGACTTGGTTTTTTGCTAACATTTTTGGCTACATTTATGGCCGACTATTTTCGATTTTAACTACCAAAGGTTTTTTAACGTGTGCAAGTGCACACAGGACCTTCTATTTATTGCCGTTACTTGAGAGGGCCAAACTTCAGATCTCACTAGCCAAGAGATTAGGGGAGGGTTATGTCATGAAGAAATCTCAGATTAATGTTATCTAAAGGGTGAAGAATTCTCACTAACCTCACGGAATACATACACATCATTTTACTAGAACAGCATCGATATAATTCTACAAAGACAGTACACGTGTGAACAAATCTGAGCGAAAGTTACGGGAACTCTCTTGTTTGAAAATAGGCATTAGATGCAGCAGCTTTTCATTGCTTCTTTCATTATTTGGAATACAACTATATGGAGAAAAAAAAAACAACCACAAACACACACATAATTACAATATTTAAATGCAACTACTTAAAGCACACACAAACAAACGTACACAATGAAAATATTTCAATACAGTTAATTATAGCACATCACAAACATAAATCAAATATTTATATAAGGTACTTAAAACAAACACATACAGAAAAAAGCAATTTAAAATACACACAAAAACAACTAGCTGAACATATGAATGGTGTGAATGAAAGAACGAGATTTTTTGTAAGCATTCACATTCCATCACATAAATAAACATTTGATCGTCAATATTGATGTACCATCACACATGTGATATTTTGTTCAAAGTCTCAACATTATTACACGCATACCATCACATTAATCATGTCTTGCTCATGGTCACAACATTATTACACATATACCATCACATTCATCATGACTTGTTCACGGTCACAACATTATTACACATATGCCATCACATTCATCATGTCTTCTTCACGGTCACAACATTATTACACATATACCATCACATTCATCATGACTTGTTCAAGGTCACAACATTATTACATGCATACCATCACATTAATCATGTCTTATTCAAGGTCACAAAACATTGCATCACACTAGGGAAACTTTGGTCAAAGCATCACAAACAATTACAAAACTACAATGCATTTCTTGTTTAAAACTACATACAAACTTATCACAATTCCAGAAAAGTTCACATTGTGAGGAAAGACGCTTTCTCTAGATCCTCCTTGATACAGGTCACATCAGTTATGGCACTATTTTACCTCAGGATTTGAAGCCAGCAATATGGCAGATAATATGCTACAAATAAAAAGCTGTTGCACACAGATTTATGTGAGACATTAAACTATTTCCAAAATGTACAGCTCTGGAATGTAAGTAAGACACAAACAACACTCCTGAGGTCACTTTTTCCTGAAAATATCTTTCATATATTATCCTTCAAAAACGATCTGTTCCCCGCAAAAAAAAAAAAAAAAAAAAAAAACTACCAACCATCATCTGTGTTGCCTGTTTCAAACTTGATCTCAAATTTATATAACTTTAACAATTAAAAATATAAACCGATTTCTATACAAAACAATGAATAACATGATAATAGTAAACAAACTTTGTATGAAATTTAAAATGGTGATTCACAGCAGTTTTCAGTGTATTGAGTGTACAGGCATTAAGGTGTAATTATCATCATGAAATGCTGCACTAACAATTTAAAAAGGTGCTGAAAACCTTGTCCTGGTAGTTGAAGACACATCATTGATAAGTTCTTGGTACAACTGTCTTCATTGTCAAATAATGTTACATAATTTATTTAATACTATAGAGCTGAAGTGGAGGGGGATTGCTAGTTACAGACATGACAAGTATGTGGGTTGTCAGTGACCAGGGCATGACAAGTATGTGGGTTGTCAGTGACCAGGGCATGACAAGTATGTGGGTTGCCATTGACCAGGGCATGACAAGTATGTGGGTTGACAGTGACCAGGGAATGACAAGTATGTGGGTTGTCAGTGACCAGGGCATGACAAGTATGTGGGTTGTCAGTGACCAGGGCATGACAAGTATGTGGGTTGTCAGTGACCAGGGCATGACAAGTATGTGGGTTGTCAGTTACTAGGACATGACCAGTATGTGGGTTGCCAGTGACCAGGCATGACAAGTATGTCGGTTGCCAGTGACCAGGGCATGACAAGTATATGGGTTGCCAGTTACCAGGGCAAGACAGGTATGTGGGTTGCCAGTGACCAGGGTATGACAAGTATGTGGGTTGCCAGTGACAAGGGTATGACAAGTATATGGGTTGCCAGCACTTAAGACATAACAAACTTGTTGGTTGCCAGTAACAAGGGCATGACAGACATGTGGGTTTCCAGCACTTAAGACATGACAGACATGTGGGTTTCCAGCACTTAAGACATAACAGACATGTGGGTTTCCAGCACTTAAGACATGACAAACATGTGGGTTTCCAGCACTTAAGACATGACAGACATGTGGGTTGCCAGCACTTAAGACATGACAGACATGTGGGTTGCCAGCACTTAAGACATGACAAACATGTGGGTTGCCAGCACTTAAGACATGACAGACATGTGGGTTGCCAGCACTTAAGACATGACAAACATGTGCATGACAAACATGTGGGTTTTCAGCACTTAAGACATGACAAACATGTGGGTTGCCAGCACTTAAGACATGACAAACATGTGGGTTGCCAGCACTTAAGACATGACAAACATGTGGGTTGCCAGCACTTAAGACATGACAAACATGTGCATGACAAACATGTGGGTTTTCAGCACTTAAGACATGACAAACATGTGGGTTTTCAGCACTTAAGACATGACAAACATGTGGGTTGCCAGCACTTAAGACATGACAAACATGTGGGTTTTCAGCACTTAAGACATGACAAACATGTGGGTTTTCAGCACTTAAGACATGACAAACATGTGGGTTGCCAGCACTTAAGACATGACAAACATGTGGGTTTTCAGCACTTAAGACATGACAAACATATGGGTTTTCAGCACTTAAGACATGACAAACATGTGGGTTGCCAGCACTTAAGACATGACAAACATGTGGGTTGCCAGCACTTAAGACATGACAAACATGTGCATGACAAACATGTGGGTTTTCAGCACTTAAGACATGACAGACATGTGGGTTTTCAGCACTTAAGACATGACAAACATGTGGGTTGCCAGCACTTAAGACATGACAAACATGTGGGTTTTCAGCACTTAAGACATGACAAACATATGGGTTTTCAGCACTTAAGACATGACAAACATGTGGGTTGCCAGCACTTAAGACATGACAAACATGTGGGTTGCCAGCACTTAAGACATGACAAACATGTGCATGACAAACATGTGGGTTTTCAGCACTTAAGACATGACAAACATGTGGGTTTTCAGCACTTAAGACATGACAAACATGTGGGTTGCCAGCACTTAAGACATGACAAACATGTGGGTTTTCAGCACTTAAGGCATGACAAGTATTTGGGGGTCTGTAATCAGGGCATGACAAGTAGATAGGTCACCTGTGCCCAGAGCATGACAAGTAGATAGGTCACTAGCACCCAGGGCATGACAAATACATAGGTCACCCCACCCATGGCAAGGTAAGTACATAGGTCACCAGCGCCCAGGGAATGACAAATACATAGGTCACCCCACCCATGGCATGGCAAATACATAGGTCACCCCCCGGCATGGCAAGGCAAGTACATAGGTCACCAGCGCTCAGGGCATGACAAGTACACAGGTCACCAGTACCCAGGGCATGACAAGTACATAGATCACCCCCACCCATGGCATGGCAAGTACATAGGTCACCCCACCCATGGCATGGCAAGTACATAGGTCACCCCACCCATGGCAAGGCAAGTACATAGGTCACCAGCGCCCAGGGAATGACAAATACATAGGTCACCCCACCCATGGCATGGCAAATACATAGGTCACCCCCCCCGGCATGGCAAGGCAAGTACATAGGTCACCAGCGCTCAGGGCATGACAAGTACATAGGTCACCCCCACCCATGGCATGGCAAGTACATAGGTCACCAGCACCCAGGGCATGACAAGTTCATAGGTCACCCCCACCCATGGCATGACAAGTACATAGGCACCAGCGCCTAGGGCATGACAAGTACATAGGTCACCAGCACCCAGGGCATGACAAGTACATAGGTCACCCCCACCCATGGCATGACAAGTACATAGGTCACCAGCGCCTAGGGCATGACAGGGATATTGTTTACCAGCGCCCAGAACAAGCCAAGTTTTGCCGCCGCCCCCCTCTGGCTATTGTTGTCTTTACTATTACCACTTTGTTTACAAAAAATATTGCAATCAGAGAAGCCAGTCCCTCAATCAACTCTGCTGTTGAGAGAGAAGAAAACAAAGTCAAATGTACCAGTAATACCATGTACCATATGGAAGAATATGTTTGTTCTCATAGTTTACCAAGACCTGCAGCATATTCATTTCTACAGAAGTATTTTTAATAGAAACAAATGGAAGCATGGCCTAAAACATGCACTTTTGACATGTATACATTTGAAGTTACAAAGTGGGCATGATTGCAGTGACAGCTTTATCAGTCAATATAGTCAAGGTAAAAATAAGAAATTAAAAACTGAAGGTAGTACAGTATAGACTTTTTGGTTTTTTTTTTTAGTATGTACAGTATATATTTTAATGCCGTTTTTTTTTAAAAATTAATTGAAGCTAATTTTAAAAAAAATTAATTTAGCTAGAATTTAAAAAAAAATTAATTATTGCTACATTAAAATTTTTTTTAATGTAGCTAATTTAAAAAAAAATAATTATAGCTAAATTTAAATAAAAAAATTAATTATAGTTAAAGTTTTTTTTTTTATTAATGGCAGCAACATTTTGTTTTATTAAAAAAACGGTAGTATTCTAGCTATATATTTAATAAAGAATATAAGGTGAAAGCAAAAAACAAAGCTGCATGAAGATAACAATTTATAATAAAATATCATCTTGTTATGCATTACCTGTTTATCGCAAAGAACATCAAACAATTCAGAGAAAAAACTGCCATATTCTGAAATTGTTCGTAAACTGATAACAATGATTTTTTTTTTACAATTTCTTTGATGAGGTATATTATTACAGCTAAACATAAAGGCTAAACAAAGATGAATAAACAGGCAGAAACAATGAATCACGTTTGAAAAAATACATACAATACAACAGTTGTGAGCAAATGGGATATTCAGCATGAAGATTCAGAACCATAACTAACCAATAATACAACATCTTGTCATCAGATCACACTCTTCATTTGCCTGTAAGGTTATACCAAAAATGGTATAATTCATTGGAAACAACAGACTGGGCTGGTCATGTTTTTGTAAATAAAGTTATGTTAATGGTTCCACATTTGATTTCCAGTTATGCTTGCATGTTCTGTCTTTTCTGTTGTTATTTGGTTTGTATTTTTATGATGACTAACTCACATGTAAGTTTTATATGTACATATGTGTTAAAAGGTGTCAGCTCACAGGCTGCTGGATCCATACCAACAACATATGTATATATAACTTCTACAAAAATCACTACTTTCAGAACAAGATATCATTAATTTCAAATAATCTGAGTCTGGCGTTTAATTAACAAATAATTGTTCCTTTAAATCATGAATATGTAAGTGTGTATAAAGTGTGTGTGTGTGTGTGATGACATAAATAAGGAACGTTACCTGCAATACTAGTTTAAGTATTTGTACTTTGGTATACTTACCAGCATTACTAGTAATGGTAATGACTTTAAAGATGCAGCCACCGCTAATTCTAGAATCAAATATATTGTTCATTAAGTTACAAATGTTTCTCCAACCAGGTCCCCATGAAGAGTTATATACATCATTGTCTCTATGATATATGTCATGTTTCACCCACTCGCAAACTATGATTTGGGCCTCTTCTGTGCTCAGAAGCTTAAAGTTACCATCCAGTGGTGGAGAACTCTATACAGAACTTTGCAAAAGAGGTAATCTAAACATCAGAAGTTTCCCTATAAAGTAAATGTTTTTGGCATTAATGTTACCATCCAGTAGCAGACGACTTGACACAAAGCATTGTAAATGGAGGTAATCTTATCATCAGAAGCAGTTCATCTTCAAGCATTTGGCCATAACTTTACAGCTTGCCATGAATTACAACAGCATCAACAACACTAAGACACTGGTATTTTCCTTAGTCCCTGCAAACACTTGACACACACAGACACGACCTTCTTGTCTTGCTGCATGTATGTTCAGCTTCTATATAAAAAGCTCCAAAAGAAATTTACAAAGTCCAGGCATTTCTTGATTTTCAAAATGTCAACTGCTTCACCAATGAAAAGCCAGTCACATAAGGTTTATCTCTGAAGATTTATTCTCTTCACAAAACACAAGCACCAGGCAACAAAATCATGATCATCACCAACTACTTAAATGTCTACTTGGATGCATAAAAGTGAACTCAAATACCACAAATGCACCCACAATTATTGAGAGATGCATACTCCACTTGTTGATAGTCATTATTCAAACAATAAGCCACAACAAAACATTACTGGAAGCAGATGAAATCCATGAAATAAACAGTAATCTTCTGGCACCATTTATATAATCAGAACTTCACAGCCTGTTCTAGAGCTCATATATAATCTTACAAATCATGCCAGGTCAGGAAATAAGCTTATTCACATTTCCATGCCAAATATAGTCACAACTGGGTACATTTTAGGTCAAGTTTCTGTGCATTTTGGCTTAGAAACAAAGCCTTGCTTCCTATAGCTTTTCTGGCTGAATATTAATTTTGCTGCAATAATTTGGTGAACTAGTTGGAAAGTGAGAGAGCAGTCAAAATTGTCAAGTAGCGGGAGTCTATGCAGATCCATCATGTGATCATTGTGAGCCATGCACTTTGACTTGTTTCTAGCATGTAAGTGACATTTATCATGCTTATCAATTATATCATTTATTATATCCTTTGTTGTCACTTCTCATGCTGCACTACTGGATGATGAAGAACAATTAATGATGAATAGATCATAGATAGAAAATGGGCTACACATAGACTTTGTTGGACTTGGTCATTGGCTTTGTCTCCGCATTGGAGTTTGTCTTCCCAGGGTTGTTGCTAACAAGATAGTTCATTTGCTTTGGTGTGAGATTAGAGTGATCTTGGTGGAAGTAAGGGTTGTCCCCTGATGATAGTCTGTTGCGGCCTCGCTGAAGGGAGGAATAGTTCCTATCATAGAAGGAGCTGTCTCTGCTCCGAGCATATCTGCAGGACTGAAACATGAAGCCAATGAAAAATCCCAGAATGAGAGAACAGATGATGGATACAACAACAGCAACAATCACAATCTCCATGGCCATTCCAGTAACATGTGGTGTAGTGCTAGCACCTTGATTCACTTCTGTGAAAAATAAACACATAATTAATGATTATCTGTTGTCACGTGACAATCATGTGACAATAAATAGAATGATTAATGTTGGATTAGAAGATTGTTATGACTTTTAATTTTGAGAAACGTCTTGGTTACTGGATAAATAACTTTTAGAAATCAAAATGCAGAATAAAAATATATTTATGGCTAGATCAGTCATTTTGGCAACAACAAAAAAACATGAAACAAAAGAAGAGAAAATAACAAATATATTTTCTTCTATTAAAAGTCTGTACTAAATAGAACCAGCTGAAACAAGTTTCATATGGTCTTAATCTCTTCTGCAGTAAGTAAAACGATGCACATGACACTCAAGGCATGCACATGACGCTCAAGGCATGCACATGACACTCAAGGCATGCACATGACACTCAAGGCATGCACATGACACTCAAGGCATGCACATGACGCTCAAGGCATGCACATGACACTCAAGGCATGCACATGACGCTCAAGGCATGCACATGACACTCAAGGCATGCACATGACACTCAAGGCATGCACATGACACTCAAGGCATGCACATGACGCTCTAGGCATGCACATGACACTCAAGGCATGCACATGACACTCAAGGCATGCACATGACACTCAAGGCATGCACATGACACTCAAGGCATGCACATGACACTCAAGGCATGCACATGACACTCAAGGCATGCACATGACACTCAAGGCATGCACATGACACTCAAGGCATGCACATGACACTCAAGGCATGCACATGACACTCAAGGCATGCACATGACACTCAAGGCATGCACATGACACTCAAGGCATGCACATGACACTCAAGGCATGCACATGACACTAAAGGCATGCACATGACACTAAAGGCATGCACATGACGCTAAAGGCATGCACATGACACTCAAGGCATGCACATGACACTCAAGGCATGCACATGACACTCAAGGCATGCACATGACACTCAAGGCATGCACATGACACTCAAGGCATGCACATGACACTCAAGGCATGCACATGACACTCAAGGCATGCACATGACACTCAAGGCATGCACATGACACTCAAGGCAGGCACATGACGCTCAAGGCATGCACATGACGCTGAAGGCATGGACATGACACTCAAGGCATGCACATGACGCTCAAGGCATGCACATGACACTCAAGGCATGCACTTGACACTCAAGGCATGCACATGACACTCAAGGCATGCACATGACACTCAAGGCATGCACATGACACTCAAGGCATGGACATGACACTCAAGGCATGCACATGACGCTCAAGGCATGCACATGACACTCAAGGCATGCACTTGACACTCAAGGCATGCACATGACACTCAAGGCATGCACATGACACTCAAGGCATGCACATGACACTCAAGGCATGCACATGACACTCAAGGCATGCACATGACACTCAAGGCATGCACATGACACTCAAGGCATGTACAAATGCAGTAAGTCTATACCTCAGCAGATGGCAAAAAAGTATGCATCCATAAAGATTAATGTAACTCGCATTTACATAATTACCACTCAAAATATTCATCTACTTGTACCAAGCTTTATAAGAAGGTACTTCCTGTAAAAGCCATGACTTCTTCTTCCTCCATATAATAACTTATGTTTCTCTTTCTCCTTCTTGTTCATTCACTCTAAGATCTATGTCTGTAAAGTTGTTTTATTTGTTCGTTCAAATTGGTTGCCATATTAAGCGCTCCTGTATGGGACCGCAGGGGCATAAATCTGTAGCCTGGGAAGAAATCGCTGCACACCGCAATCATTGGAAACACACTCTAAAGCTCCAACTCAAGCAAGGAGCAGACAGATTCATAGAAAAAAAAAGAGTATACACGACGAAAGAAAAGAAAAAAAAAACACATTCTTAAGGGTGCTGCAAAATCTGAAGCCAACTATGGTAGACGGAGACTACTAAGGGACCATACAGTTCTAACTCCACTATCTCCCTTGTACGTAAGTTACGCTGGCTTGGTCACGTACACCGTGAAAGATGGCCACATACCAAAAGATATACTCTACTGACAACTGGCAGATGGCAAAAGGCCTAGGGGCGCCCAAAACTTCGATTTGTAGACGTGTGTAAACGTGACATGAATACTCTGAACATAAATCCTGCAGCCTGGGAAGAGATAGCTTCAGATCGCAATCTCTGAATACATTCTAAAGGTTCACCTCACAGCAGATTTATAGAAAAAGAAAATACACGGCGAAAAATTTAGGTGCGCTGAAAATCCATAGTCAACTATGATTGACGGAGACGACTGTCAACTATGACTGACAGAGACGACTGTCAACTATGACTGACGGAGACGACTATCTCCCTTGTCCATAATTATGTTCCATCTAATGTTGCCCTATCAGCTAACGAGCAACCTCTTGTTCTCTCACGATAAACTGTACAATACAATTGATATAAACATGGTCATCAATATAATATGTATACAGTAACGACACTACTTGTATAGCTACTGCATTTACCTCGAAACATCTCAAACATAATGTAATGTTACCAACATATTAAACAAGAACTCATGCAATAAATGCATATAAAAAGTGTCATTGAAAAGTAATGTTCATAGTAAGACGTAAACAAACTAACATTTATAGTAAAACAGATTAAAAAGTAATGGTATAGTAAACACACACAAATTAATGTTGAAGGTAAAAGAACTAATAAAAAAACTAATGTTTATAGTAAAACACTATTAAAAACGAATGTTTACAGTAAAAGAAAACAACTAACAATATAAAACATGATCAAATACGTCATTATCCACTTTCTATGGTTATTGGGTTGGTTTTACTTTACGGGAAAGGGGGAGGGAAGCCCGGAAATGCAAAAAACATGCCCGGAGCTGTCGCCGCGTAGATTACTGGTTAGAGTTCTTCAACCCCTCTACCTGATGGCTAAAAACATGACTCTATTGGGGAGGCGAATCAGGAATCCAGCTAAACGACAAACGACGGAGTTAACCTATTTGGTCTCCCATCATTTTTATGTTTGTCTACGAGAACCCGTGATTCTGTTGTTTTAACTCAACAATTAGAGGAGAATATTAATTCCTGCGTGTTACCGGGGCCTCGTTATGAGGGAAGTAAAGAATAGTGACACAGTGACCTTCCAGGCATGTCGTAAGAGACGACTAAGGAGATTGACCGATGGCTTGACAAGCTGTCATTGTAAAAAGTTTTGTTATGGAAACAGCAGTGATCTCTGCAATATGTGCCATTTTGGCGCGCAAGGTTTCTGTATTTGAGATTGTGATTCTGCCCTATGTGCCGTCTTGGGCTCGAAAGGACAATAGATAGATAGATGTGTATATATTGGGCCCTTTTTGTCTTGTCAGACGGTTTAATAGAGGCTATTGTATTTTTTTTTGAGGTTTTTTTTGTGTCGAAAAGCTTCTCTAGTGGCTAATTCTACCAATGTTTGACAAACACACGCGGTCACAGAATGAACAAGTCAGGCCCACTGGTCCACATGGTTTTCCGTCCTTTTTCATGAGTCTTTTCTTTTCTAAGTTGTATACTGCGAAGCCTACCCCATGTTAACTTGGCTTTTCATGATATAATTGTCTTCCTTTATAGAGCCACAGTCTGAGAGTCTTGTTTCTTGTACGGCAGCAATATCGACATGTAGCCTATTTAGTTCTTTATCTATCAGGGCTGTTGTTCTAATTTGTCTAAGTTGTCTGGAATATTTTCTCTTTGTTTCCCTCTATCTCTTCGTGCCTCTATTTTCCAAGTTGTTACAATATATTCCAACTGTTGTCTTCTCATCACATGGCCAACAATTGATTACTGTTTCTTCCTAATATTGGAAAATCGCTCTCTCTCTCTCTCTCTCTTAATCAGAGTACACAATTATTGTTTTGACTATTGTGAAGAAGCACAAAATGAAATGGTTTGGTCACGTACCTCGATCGTCTGTAATAGCAAAAAGCATTAGTATATTGTTTCTTACTACCAGCATTAATATATTGTTTCTTGCTACCATCATTAATATATCAAACTAATAAGATTAATTAGTAAAACAAAACAAGCAAAATACATTCTAATATAGAACTCACCATCGTCTTCTTTATCGCCTTCCTTTGACGCTTTGATGAAATGTGTTTTGATAAGTTTAATCTTGTCTTCGTGATCTGTTTGATTAAATCACATCACGGTAACAGCAAAACAACAAACATGGCTCAAGTTACATCTACAAATTGAAATGGCTAAATTCTACAACAGTTCACTTGAATTAATGATGCTAGCGATGCAACCTAGCAAGCAAAAGGTGGAATGCAACTAAATAGCGTATTGTAAATATTGTTTGTTTACAAATCAAATTAGTTGTAGCCCAACCTGAAAATAACGATGTTGTTGTGGTGTCGCTTTCTAGACTCACTGCTACGGGGATCAACGATTAGTTCGCTTTTTTACGACACTTTTCTAAAGGCAAGAGCAGCAGAAATAAATTAACAACAGCTTATGGGTATCACTAAATTACACAATAAATACTAAATGAATGACAGTTATACTCGGGAGAAAGACACCCCTATGACAGTTATACTCGGGAGAAAGACACCCCTATGGCTGTTATAATTGCCCTTGTCCGCTTTGTTTGTGTCGAACGCTACAATGAGTAGAGAACAAATACAACAGAGAGAAAATAAATACACATATATTTGATTTTTTACATTTTCGCAGTCTGCAAGAGTAAAAAAAAAACAAAAGTATGTCTATTTTCGTGAAGAACAAAGGTCGCAAGCCAGAGTGCAGTAGCCACGCATCGAACAGGTCATGATGCTTATTTCACCAAAGAGATAAACAAATCTTTTAGATTTTACAGTCTTTAAGAAGACTTCTTTAATCATACATCCCTCTGCTCTGTCTTTCTGTAAAAAAAAAAAATAATAATAAAATAAAAGCACCAAATTTAATAACAGCGGAAGTGGGGTGAAAAGTAGGTCAAGTAAAGAGCCAGTTCAAGTGCAAATAGACTGACAAGTGGCAGACAACCAGAGATTGGCTTAGGCGCCATTCTGTTCCCTCACATTGCTGCGGTGTTTGTGCTGAGCAAGCCTGGGGCTATACTTCTACACGGTTAACTTGACTGCTGCCCATTTCAACTCGAAGTAAAACGGAATTTTCTGATGGAACTTAGCTAGAGTAAACGAAGATGACCGCTGTCTAAATTTGACAAGACAAACAGTTAGTTATTTGGAAATGAACAGGCATATTGCGTTCGCCTTGCATCAGATCGGTTTTTCATTTCCTTTCTTCTCAAAGACATCTAACGGCTGTCGAGACCGTAACTTTCGTCATGTGGCCTCATAGAAATAAGTCAAGTAAGGGTTCTCTTCCCTGTCTTGCTAGACGTATGAGGAATACGGTGTTAGTGACAATATTTTTCTACATCCACGGCAATTTTTCTGGTTATGTGGTCGGTATCACGACAGGCAGCCTTTACTTCATATAAAAATCTCTGGTACCCATTTTTAGAGACTGGGTGGACTCCAGAACATTGTCGGTCCCAAAAAAAATCCGCCACTTCTGGGGATCGAACCCGGACCTTTATGATCTGGAAGCGAGAACACTAACCACTCAACCACCGAGACATCTGATCTGGAAGCGAGAACACTAACCACTCAACCACAGAGGCTCCTGTAGCCTAATCATAACTTTGACTAATTTCATTCAAGTTTGTAGAAAATGAAAGAAAAGAAAATAAATACATAAAAATGATTACAGCAGCGTTCGAGATGATGCGAGCTAAACTATCTGACAACATATCTCGCGGGGATGGCCACGAAAAGACCTTCCATACAATTTGTGTGAAGGTAATTGTGGGAATGTGTGGGCGACTTCAGCATTCACAAAGGAGTGGCGATGGATAGCTTTTTCTTTCTTGTCTGTGTGTGTTCTACTACTTGTGCCAAGAGGCGCTGCATAGGAGCTATGTGTAGGATTCTGGATATGGGGATGATGTTGGCAGACTGAGGAGTTTAAAAAGGTGGAAAAGGGTGGTTACGGAGTAAAAAATAAAAAAAAAGTAAAGAGCCCCGTCACGCCAAGTGGTGGCGTATAGGGAACATGGTGATAGTGACCATACATTTTACACTTTCAGCATATGATTTTTGTTGTAATATGGCCGGTATTACGCCCGCGCCGCTTTACTTTCCCAGAAAAAAATCCGGAACTCATTTAAGGCTGGGTGAACCCAGAAGCCGTCGGTTGGGATCGAACTCTACTTCTTGGCCTTTGTAGTCCAGTTCACTAACCACTGAGCTATCGCGGCTCCCTCGATACGGAGTGCTTAGTAGGAAAGGCAGATGTATATATAACCAACACATTACAGGAACAATCAGTCTGTATACGCTTCGAGAATTGCTGGGACGGGCGGTGGAACGGACACGGAGATGCCCCGACTGCAGTAAAACTTATTCCATAAATAGAATAGATATGGCTAGTTGTGACGTCACACTTAATAAATACTGCCTTATGGAGCAGGAGGCTGAATGGACAGCCCTGTCGCTCTATATTGAAGTAAGAGCGAGTGAACACGCACAAATGGACAGCCCTGTCGCTATATATTGAAGTAAGCGCGAGTGAACACGCACAAATGGGCAGCCCTGTCGCTCTATATTGAAGTAAGCGCGAGTGAACACGCACAAATGGACAGCCTTGTCGCTCTATATTGAAGTAAGCGCGAGTGAACACGCACAAATGGACAGCCCTGTCGCTCTATATTGAAGTAAGCGCGAGTGAACACGCACAAATGGACAGCCCTGTCGCTCTATATTGAAGTAAGCGCGAGTGAACACGCACAAATGGACAGCCCTGTCGCTCTATATTGAAGTAAGCGCGAGTGAACACCCACAAATGGACAGCCCTGTCGCTCTATATTGAAGTAAGCGCGAGTGAACACGCACAAATGGACAGCCCTGTCGCTCTATATTGAAGTAAGCGCGAGTGAACACGCACAAATGGACAGCCCTGTCGCTCTATATTGAAGTAAGCGCGAGTGAACACGCACAAATGGGCAGCCCTGTCGCTCTATATTGAAGTAAGCGCGAGTGAACACGCACAAATGAACAGCCCTGTCGCTCTATATTGAAGTAATCGCGAGTGAACACGCACAAATGGACAGCCCTGTCGCTCTATATTGAAGTAATCGCGAGTGAACACGCACAAATGGACAGCCCTGTCGCTCTATATTGAAGTAAGCGCGAGTGAACACGCACAAATGGGCAGCCCTGTCGCTCTATATTGAAGTAAGCGCGAGTGAACACGCACAAATGGACAGCCCTGTCGCTCTATACTGAAGTAAGCGCGAGTGAACACGCACAAATGGACAGCCCTGTCTCTCTATACTGAAGTAAGCGCGAGTGAACACGCACAAATGGACAGTCCTGTCGCTCTATACTGAAGTAAGCGCGAGTGAACACGCACAAATGGACAGTCCTGTCGCTCTATACTGAAGTAAGCGCGAGTGAACACGCACAAATGGACAGCCCTGTCGCTCTATACTGAAGTAAGCGCGAGTGAACACGCACAAATGGACAGCCCTGTCGCTCTATACTGAAGTAAGCGCGAGTGAACACGCACAAATGGACAGCCCTGTCGCTCTATACTGAAGTAAGCGCGAGTGAACACGCACAAATGGACAGCCCTGTCGCTCTATACTGAAGTAAGCGCGAGTGAACACGCACAAATGGACAGCCCTGTCGCTCTATACTGAAGTAAGCGCGAGTGAACACGCACAAATGGACAGCCCTATCGCTCTATACTGAAGTAAGCGCGAGTGAACACGCACAAATGGACAGCCCTGTCGCTCTATACTGAAGTAAGCGCGAGTGAACACGCACAAATGGACAGCCCTGTCGCTCTATACTGAAGTAAGCGCGAGTGAACACGCACAAATGGACAGCCCTGTCGCTCTATATTGAAGTAAGCGCGAGTGAACACGCACAAATGGACAGCCCTGTCGCTCTATATTGAAGTAAGCGCGAGTGAACACGCACAAATGGGCAGCCCTGTCGCTCTATATTGAAGTAAGCGCGAGTGAACACGCACAAATGGGCAGCCCTGTCGCTCTATATTGAAGTAAGCGCGAGTGAACACGCACAAATGGACAGCCCTGTCGCTCTATATTGAAGTAAGCGCGAGTGAACACGCACAAATGGACAGCCCTGTCGCTCTATATTGAAGTAAGCGCGAGTGAACACGCACAAATGGACAGCCCTGTCGCTCTATACTGAAGTAAGCGCGAGTGAACACGCACAAATGGACAGCCCTGTCGCTCTATACTGAAGTAAGCGCGAGTGAACACGCACAAATGGACAGCCCTGTCGCTCTATACTGAAGTAAGCGCGAGTGAACACGCACAAATGGACAGCCCTGTCGCTCTATATTGAAGTAAGCGCGAGTGAACACGCACAAATGGACAGCCCTGTCGCTCTATACTGAAGTAAGCGCGAGTGAACACGCACAAATGGACAGCCCTGTCGCTCTATACTGAAGTAAGCGCGAGTGAACACGCACAAATGGACAGCCCTGTCGCTCTATACTGAAGTAAGCGCTAGTGAACACGCACAAATGGACAGCCCTGTCGCTCTATACTGAAGTAAGCGCGAGTGAACACGCACAAATGGACAGCCCTATCGCTCTATATTGAAGTAAGCGCGAGTGAACACGCACAAATGGACAGCCCTATCGCTCTATATTGAAGTAAGCGCGAGTGAACACGCACAAATGGACAGCCCTATCGCTCTATATTGAAGTAAGCGCGAGTGAACACGCACAAATGGACAGCCCTGTCGCTCTATATTGAAGTAAGCGCGAGTGAACACGCACAAATGGGCAGCCCTATCGCTCTATATTGAAGTAAGCGCGAGTGAACACGCACAAATGGGCAGCCCTATCGCTCTATATTGAAGTAATCGCGAGTGAACACGCACAAATGGACAGCCCTATCGCTCTATATTGAAGTAAGCGCGAGTGAACACGCACAAATGGGCAGCCCTATCGCTCTATATTGAAGTAAGCGCGAGTGAACACGCACAAATGGACAGCCCTATCGCTCTATATTGAAGTAAGCGCGAGTGAACACGCGCGAGTGAACACGCACAAATGGACAGCCCTGTCGCTCTATATTGAAGTAAGCGCGAGTGAACACGCACAAATGGACAGCCCTGTCGCTCTATACTGAAGTAAGCGCGAGTGAACACGCACAAATGGACAGCCCTGTCGCTCTATACTGAAGTAAGCGCGAGTGAACACGCACAAATGGACAGCCCTGTCGCTCTATACTGAAGTAAGCGCTAGTGAACACGCACAAATGGACAGCCCTGTCGCTCTATACTGAAGTAAGCGCGAGTGAACACGCACAAATGGACAGCCCTATCGCTCTATATTGAAGTAAGCGCGAGTGAACACGCACAAATGGACAGCCCTATCGCTCTATATTGAAGTAAGCGCGAGTGAACACGCACAAATGGACAGCCCTGTCGCTCTATATTGAAGTAAGCGCGAGTGAACACGCACAAATGGGCAGCCCTATCGCTCTATATTGAAGTAAGCGCGAGTGAACACGCACAAATGGGCAGCCCTATCGCTCTATATTGAAGTAAGCGCGAGTGAACACGCACAAATGGGCAGCCCTATCGCTCTATATTGAAGTAAGCGCGAGTGAACACGCGCGAGTGAATACGCGCGAGTGAACACGCACAAATGGACAGCCCTGTCGCTCTATATTGAAGTAAGCGCAAGTGAACACGCACAAATTGATTCAGTTTTTTATGAAGAAAACAACATTTCGAATAAAATAATAGGTAAGCTTCAGGCCACGCCCATTTGACCCTCTAATGTTAAATGGCCACAGAACACGCCCACTTCCAGGTCGAGGCATCCAACTAATTTGATCACAAAAATAATTTTTTTAAACAAAGAAACTCGGAACAAATGTGACAAATACAATGTCATCTATAACATGCAAGGTGTGCGGTAGAGAAAGAAATCAGGAAAGTCTAAATTGTCATGAGACTACTACTACAAAAAAAAAAACATAACGGTTAGACCAAAGTAGAAAAAAAAACACAAAACATGTTTTCGCTAATCTTATATATAATTATAGTCATTACTTTGTTTTGTTAGTTCGTTGAAAGGTAAAGAAGTCCCTTAGAATAATACTCGTAGAGAAGTAAAGTATTGGATGTATTGTGAACCCACGGTAGCGCAGAGGTTAGTGGACTTATCTGCTCGGGGACGAGCGATCGGTCTCGATCACGATCTACACATTCTATGTTCACCCTTGCCTTAAATGAGTACCGGATGTTTTTACCGCGGAAGAAAAACGGTACTGTCGTTGTTCTGGTCGTATCAGCTTAATTTCAGTTTTAAAATGTTGCGATGGTCGCAAAATTGGCGCTAACACTTTCACTCCTATACGCTATATTTCAGGCGTGATGGAACACTACATTACTCTACTTTCTTGTCGTGGCATCTAGATGAGTCTTATGTTTGCCTTGTTGTTGATGTTAACGTTTTATATACGCCGTATCTATATCAATGTGATGTACTACTAGCCTTTACTAAAAGTTGTATAATGTAATACTAGCATTTACTAAAAGTTGTATAATGTACTACTAGCATTTACTAAAAGTTGTATAATGTAATACTAGCATTTACTAAAAGTTGTATAATGTACTACTAGCATTTACTAAAAGTTGTATAATGTACTACTAGCATTTACTAAAGTTGTATAATGTAATACTAGCATTTACTAAAAGTTGTATAATGTACTACTAGCATTTACTAAAAGTTGTATAATGTACTACTAGCATTTACTAAAGTTGTATAATGTAATACTAGCATTTACTAAAAGTTGTATAATGTACTACTAGCCTTTACTAAAAGTTGTATAATGTACTACTAGCATTTACTAAAAGTTGTATAATGTACTACTAGCATTTACTAAAAGTTGTATAATGTACTAATAGCATTTACTAAAAGTTGTATAATGTACTACTAGCCTTTACTAAAGTTGTATAATGTACTACTAGCATTTACTAAAAGTTGTATAATGTACTACTAGCATTTACTAAAAGTTGTATAATGTACTACTAGCATTTACTAAAAGTTGTATAATGTACTACTAGCATTTACTAAAAGTTGTATAATGTACTACTAGCATTTACTAAAAGTTGTATAATGTACTACTAGCATTTACTAAAAGTTGTATAATGTACTAATAGCATTTACTAAAAGTTGTATAATGTACTAATAGCATTTACTAAAAGTTGTATAATGTACTAATAGCATTTACTAAAAGTTGTATAATGTAATACTAGCATTTACTAAAAGTTGTATAATGTAATACTAGCATTTACTAAAAGTTGTATAATGTACTACTAGCATTTACTAAAAGTTGTATAATGTACTACTAGCATTTACTAAAAGTTGTATAATGTACTACTAGCATTTACTAAAAGTTGTATAATGTACTACTAGCATTTACTAAAAGTTGTATAATGTACTAATAGCATTTACTAAAAGTTGTATAATGTACTAATAGCATTTACTAAAAGTTGTATAATGTACTAATAGCATTTACTAAAAGTTGTATAATGTAATACTAGCATTTACTAAAAGTTGTATAATGTACTACTAGCATTTACTAAAAGTTGTATAATGTACTACTAGCATTTACTAAAAGTTGTATAATGTACTAATAGCATTTACTAAAAGTTGTATAATGTACTACTAGCATTTACTAAAAGTTGTATAATGTACTAATAGCATTTACTAAAAGTTGTATAATGTACTACTAGCATTTACTAAAAGTTGTATAATGTAATACTAGCATTTACTAAAAGTTGTATAATGTACTACTAGCATTTACTAAAAGTTGTATAATGTAATACTAGCATTTACTAAAAGTTGTATAATGTACTAATAGCATTTACTAAAAGTTGTATAATGTACTAATAGCATTTACTAAAAGTTGTATAATGTAATACTAGCATTTACTAAAAGTTGTATAATGTACTACTAGCATTTACTAAAAGTTGTATAATGTACTAATAGCATTTACTAAAAGTTGTATAATGTACTACTAGCATTTACTAAAAGTTGTATAATGTACTAATAGCATTTACTAAAAGTTGTATAATGTACTACTAGCATTTACTAAAAGTTGTATAATGTAATACTAGCATTTACTAAAAGTTGTATAATGTACTACTAGCATTTACTAAAAGTTGTATAATGTAATACTAGCATTTACTAAAAGTTGTATAATGTACTACTAGCATTTACTAAAAGTTGTATAATGTACTACTAGCATTTACTAAAAGTTGTATAATGTAATACTAGCATTTACTAAAAGTTGTATAATGTAATACTAGCATTTACTAAAAGTTGTATAATGTAATACTAGCCTTTACTAAAAGTTGTATAATGTACTAATAGCATTTACTAAAAGTTGTATAATGTACTACTAGCATTTACTAAAGTTGTATAATGATGAAATAAGGAAAGTAGAGACAAACGAGGAGCAGTGAAACAACAAAAATTCAAAGAGGCAGGCCATGACTTGGACGATATGAGGAAACACAAAGACCAGGAAGAAGGATGGATGGAGATATGTTTTCATATTTGGAGATCTGTGGCCTAATCTCTTAATATAGGCAGGAAGAACGTTCGTTGATTGATCCACTTTTATGTTCATTGATTCACTTATATGCTGATTGATTCACTTATATGTTGATATACCCAATTATGTGTTGATTGATCCACTTATGTGTTGATTGATTCACTTATATGTTTATTGACAGATCTTCCTTACAGATTTGCACATACTATGAATCACGAACCACATAAAACAAATATTCTCGAAGTCATAGTGGGGCACGCTTTTCTAAGTGCAACACCAGAGGACGCAATTAACAAGAAAACACATGGAAACCTGTCCCTTGGTCAGGGACGGTCCCCAAGCTGTGCCCCTTAGCTGTCGCCAAGAAAAACTAGAACTGTATACTTCACTTTTCAACGACACCAATACTATGGGATTAATCTCTGTATTCAATTTTATAACAAATAATAATATAATGAAACTATTTGTCTACGTTAACTTCCAACAAATTATATGGAGAAAACTATGGTTCGTCTGAGCTGCAGAAAAAACCTTTAAGCCCTGACGGAAACTATAAGTCCCACTTCATATGTTGCTATATTATCTCAGTTAACAAGCGTTGTTTCCTGACGGAACTTGTAGGTCCAGCAGACTATATCGCTGGGATTCACTAACAGGTGGCGTTGGGAGCGTGACCTGCAGGAAGGGGTACGGGGCCGTTTACTTTGGTTTTCACATTGTCTAGCTCAGCGTTTCTCAAACTGTGGTTCGCGGTCCCACTGGGGTCATCGATACCGTCACACAGGAACCGCGAAGATATGAAGAATGGTATGATATTTTATAGCTAAATAGAAAGTGAGAATAAACGAATGAAAGTATAAAACTAAATAAATCATGTAGGTCCGCGACTGCAAAACTTATTTGATGGGGGTCCGCGGTAAAATAAAGTTTGGGAACAACTAGTCTGGCTGGCTCGTTCTTCGTCCCTATACTTTTATCTAAGAATATAAGATAAGGACAGCCTGTCGGGACTTTACAGTACTCATCTCATATTAAATAAGAAAATGTGTTTATAATTTTGTAGCCATACAGTTCATGTTGTATTACTGTTAGGGGCCACTACCGTGATCAAATCACATAAAACATTTTAAAAGTCACAACAACAAAAACGTTAGGGCTGAAAGGCTTAAACAAAGCTACAGGAATTATCACAACGCTAAAGGTTAGCAACCAGTTGTAAAGAATACAAATTATAATTGACTAAATAACTAACCATCAATCTCCTCATGGCCAGTTCCCAGCATGTTTCCGCTAGGACATGAGCATGTCGTCGAGGGCGTCACTAAATCTGACTCCTTGTCTTCCACTAAATAAACAAAAATTCGGGACAACAAAATAAAACATGCAAAAAGAATTTAAAAAATCAATAAATCAACAAATCAGTTTCCTTTTTCTATCACATGAATACGTTGGACAATAATTATCAGTTATTGACGTCATGCACTGGCATTACACATTAACTGTCACGATCTAATTCAAACAATGATTCTATATGATAAATTATAACTACAAGAAAAGTATATACATATGCATATATCATAGGATCGTAGATTGTAGCAGCATACAAACAGCTTATAAGAAGAATGGTAAGAACAATTAAGAAAAATTGTATGAAAAAAATAATATTAAGAAACTATGATTAGAATATAAGAACGATAGCTCAGAAGAGAAATGGGGATATCATCACAAGAACTGCCAGAGAATAGTGGACAGTGTGGACCAGACTTGAGGCTCCATACGAAGGATAGTCAAAGAGAGCATGAGATTAAGATAATTTGTTTTTGTTTGGAAGATATCACAGGGCTATGATTGCTTGCTGTTATTTTCTGTTTTCATGGTGTGAAGAGGTTGGTGTAAGACAAGGACACAGATGATTGGATCAGATAATAGGAATAAAGGTCACGTGGAAGAGAGGTTACAATAATAATAAGAGAGGTTACAACGATTGAAATAAAGGTTACAATAATAGGAAGAGAGGTCACAATAATTGAAAGAAAGGTTACAATAATAGGAAGAGGGGTTTACAATAATAGGAAGAGAGGTCACAATAATTGAAAGAAAGGTTACAATAATAGGAAGAGGGGTTTACAATAATAGGAAGGGAGGTTTACAATAATTGAAAGAAAGGTTACATTAATAGGAAGTGAGGTTACAATAATAGGAAGGGAGGTTACAATAATTGAAAGAAAGGTTACAATAATAGGAAGAGGGGTTTACAATAATAGGAAGGGAGGTTACAATAATTGAAAGAAAGGTTACAATAATAGGAAGAGAGGTTACAATAATAGGAAGGGAGGTTACAATAATAGGAAGAAAGCTCTAAATTAGATCTTGAACAAAAGAAGATTAAGACCACATGTGGTTAAGAATTTATATAAGACGAAACCTGTTATGGAAATAAATATAAGAAAAGAAAATGTTAGAAAGATATGAAAATCATTGTAGAATTAATTGAAAGATGGTTTGAGGAAAAGCTTGAGACAAAGATGTCAAAGTGGTACATATAAATGATTGTGTTTATTTGTAAGATTGACATAACGCCATCACAAAAATTGGATTATAATGTCATCAACAATAGTAACACATTTATATCTACTATAATATATAACAACAAAGAAGAGTAATGAAAACGCTCTGAAAGAGGTCAACGCAAAAAAGAGAGCTAATTTCCAATATTAGAAAGAAACAATCATCATTTTTTGGTCATGTAATGAGAAGAGAACAGTTGGCATATATTGTAACAACTGGGAAAATTGAGGGACGAAGAGATAGAGGGAAGCAAAGAAGAAAGATACCAGACAGCTTAAGAGAATGGCTTGGCAGAAGGTCAACAACAGAAATGATAAATAACTGTCGAGATAGAAAGTTGTGGAGAGACATGATCACCTACGCCAGCAGGCTTGGTTCTTGATGATGATAATGATGAATATATGACAAATAACTCAACGTTTTTCTAATCAAATATACTGTTTACTTTTTAAGTCAACGTTTTTCTAATCAAATATACTGTTTATTTTTTAACTCAACGTTTTTCTAATCAAATATACTGTTTACTTTTTAAGTCAACGTTTTTCTAATCAAATATACTGTTTACTTTTTAAGTCAACGTTTTTCTAATCAAATATAATGTTTATTTGTTTAAGTCAACGTTTTTCTAATCAAATATAATGTTTATTTTTTAACTCAACGTTTTTCTAATCAAATATAATGTTTATTTGTTTAAGTCAACGTTTTTCTAATCAAATATAATGTTTATTTTTTAACTCAACGTTTTTCTAATCAAATATAATGTTTATTTGTTTAAGTCAACGTTTTTCTAATCAAATATAATGTTTATTTGTTTAAGTCAACGTTTCTCTAATCAAATATAATGTTTATTTTTTTAAGTCAACGTTTTTCTAATCAAATATACTGTTTATTTGTTAACTCAACGTTTTTCTAATCAAATATACTGTTTATTTGTTAACTCAACGTTTTTTTAATCAAATATGTTTATTTTGGAAGTTGCTAGTAATTCTTCATTGATCAGCTGTTTAACCAGTTCCATTTTAAATCAACGGTTAACGCTAGATTGTGTTCTTTCTGATTGGTTAGTAATTATGCTTATTTCTCCTATCTTAATTATTTCATTCACTTCAGCTGTCAGCTGGTGATAAGCTGATAAGCAATCAACTGTTCTCAAATAAACGCCACCTGGTGAGTGCCCAAGAAATTCTGTCTCTTGGCATTTCCAAACTTTGAAGTCTATCTCACTCAAAGCTTTTATTTCTTTAATTAATTTGATATTATAGTGAAGGAAAGCAAAAAATAAAGGACTCAGCCTTAATAGCAAAAAGACAAAAGTAGTTGTAGCAACAAAGAAAAATACATCATAGCAAAACACGATAAAGACAAGTGGAACAATATTAAAAGAGGTAAATGAATTGAAATATTTGGGAACAGTTTCACCTCAGATGGTGGATGTACAACAGCGGTAAGATGCAGAGTGGCGCAGGCAAAAGCAGCTTTTTAAAAAAAATTAGGAAGATACTGTGCAATAATTTGTTGACAATGGACACAAAAAAAGAGTTTGTAAATGTTATATAGAACCAGTCTTAATATATGAATGTGAATCATTGACGATAGGACAACGGACAAGAAAATCACTGGAGGCTGTAGATATATATATATATATATATCTCTCTCTGCGATCAAGACTCAATCAGAGTAGGATTCCAGACTCTCTTATGAAGTCAGCTGTCTGTTTAAGTGAATCGATTGCCCCATATAGTTTCTCTTCCGGGGAGGTGGGTGTGGACCACATGTTTTGTAGTCATATTGTCCAGTGTACAGTGGCATGGGCTGGTTGTACCTATTTTGAATTTGGTGAATATGTGATTTCTCATTCTATTATGATCAGTGCGTAGGCGAAGTATGATGACTTGATCCCTCCTTGATAGTTGGTGGTATCCGTTACTCTCGTCATGCTTTGAATGTTCTCGTTTCCATTTTTCATGGAACTGACCTTTGAGGATGGATTTGGCTTCATCATAACTGAGCGGATGGTTCTCTTGTAGTAATATCCCTCCCTCTTTAGCTAATTTGTCTGCGCGTTCGTTCCCGTGTATATTACAGTGTGATGGTATCCACTAAATGACTACTCTATGGAAGTTATTGCATAGTTGGTCCAGAGTTGTTCTCAGGTCATCTAGCTCATTGTTCCTGGGGCTTTTAAGAGCTGACAATACTGACAGTGCATCAGTCAGAATCACCAATTTATTGTGCATGTTATTTTTGTGCTGAGTAGCCAGTGTTGCAGCATCTCTGATGGCCTCAGTTTCTGCTTTAAAATTGTTTGAGAATTTTCCAGTAGCTATTGACTTGGTGATCACTTCCTGATTATTCAGCGTCAAGAACACACCTCCCCCTCCATTTCTGGTGGCATTTGTAGCAGAGCCATCTGTGTATATGTGGGACCAAGAGTTCTGTGGGTAGGTATCGTGTATGTGTTTTTATGCTACGTGTTTTCTTGCTATGTTTGATTGGGTGCCATTTTTCATGATTCCTGTTACATTTTTCCTTAAGTTCTGGTATTTTATGTTTTCCATGAGGAGACATATCAGATGGGCCCAAGGGTTTCGATATTGTTTAGGAAAGTACTGGGTCTCCAGTAGTTAGTTCATTGGCAATTACAGCGAAGTTGCTCCTCTTTAGTCGTACAATTCCGGAACCAGTTATTCTTTGGTGCATGGGGTGGCTAAGGAGCCTTCTATATTTCTCCGCTTGTTGCAATACTTTAGTGACCCGTCTGTCATCTAAAGGTTGTAAACCTGTTACTGTTTCTAGAGTCTTGATAGGTGTAGATTTCATAGCACCAGTGATGATACGGGCAGCTTGGTTCTGTGTTCTGTTAATTTTGCTAAGGTGTGATTTGGAAGCGATAGTCCAGGCTGTGACTCCATACTCTAGAACTGGTCTGACTCTTCCTACGTATAGTCTTTTCAAAATATTGCTGTCTGCCCCCCAGTCCGTTCCTGCCAATTTCTTCATAATATTTGTTCGTTTTTTGGCTTTTTTCCTTGCTCTATCTATCTGATTTTTCCAAGTCATTCTGCGATTAATGGTGACGCCAAGATATGTTGGGTTTTGGTCAATAGGGAGTGTATGGTCTTCCTCAAGTTTGCAGAGAGTGTGTTTCTTGATATGCTGGAAACTGTATATGTAGATTTTTTTTCGTTGATTGGTAAGAACCAAGAGTTCCGTCCATTTTTCAAGTTCACCTAGGGCATCTTGCATCCTGGGTCCAGCCACCGACATACTTTCCTCGCGAGCCCATAACGCCAGATCATCTGCGTATATTGCTGAGTTTATTCTGGGTGGAATGTCCATTACGATGACATTTATGAAAATTAAAAAGAGTGTTGGGGACAAGACTCCGCCCTGTGGGACACCTTGTTCGATAGAGACCTTCTTACTTAGTTGACCTTGAACTTGTACTCTGGCCGTTCTATCCTGAAGGTATTGAGGGACCCAATTGAATAAACGACCCTGGATGCCAAGTCTAAAAAGCTTGTTCTTTAAACCCTCTCTCCATACCCTATCAAAAGCCTCTCCATGTCGACCCACACTGCCAGTGTGTGTTTCTTTTCTTGTAGAGCATCCTCTATTTCCTATGCAATGTAGGTGACCAGGTCTTCAATTGATCTGTGCTGACGGAAGCCAATTTGCTGTGATACGATTTGTTGTTTTGTCTGCAAATGCCACATAGGTCTTCTGTTAACCAGCCTTTCCATGAATTTACTCAGGCAGCTCAGTAGGCTAATTGGTCTATAGCTACTTTGGTCTAGTGGGTCTTTTCCACGCTTGAGGATGGGCACCATAATAGCTTCATTCCAGATTGCCGGCACATGACCTCTCCTCCAGCTAGCATTTATTATCCTTAGAAGCTGGCTCTTGGCTTTCTGTCCCAGATTTAGGAGCATTTCGTTGGTGATTCCATCTTTACAAGGGGAACTTTTGAGCTTCAATCCTTTGAGGGCAACATCTAATTCAGTTGGGGTAAAGATGGTCGTCTGATGCTCTTCTGGTGCTAAAGGCATGTGTTTTGCATCTTGGTTTTCCCGTCTTGCAGCTTTCTGTTTGCCTATTGGAATGTTTATTCTACTAATGTTTTTGTAAGTCTATATCAGTAGATTTGCTGCCCTTTTGCCTGTGAGGATGTTCTGATTGTGTGTTAATGATATTGGAGGTCGGCAGTTGTTTTCATCGCTCAGAGTTTTCGCAAGTTTCCATAGTTTATGACCATTTTTGTCAAGATTAAGGCTCTCTGTTTTGTCTATCCAGCTCTGTCTTGCTGATATCATGACCTCACGTCTGTATTTGGCCGAAGCTGCTTTGTAGGCAATATTGCTCTCTGTGCTGTGTGATGTTTCAGCTAGTTCTCTGTAGAGTCCAGTTCCTCTTCTAGTCTTTGTATTTCCTTGCTCCAGTATGGCCTGTAGTTTCTTCTTGCTCCTCTAGGAATGGATTCTTCAGCAACTTTCAGGATTCCATTTATTAATCGCTCTATCATATTCATCATCATCATCATCATCAAGTACCGTGCCTACTGGCGTAGGTGATCATGTCTCTCCATAATTTTCGATCTCGGCAGCTATTTATCATTTCTGTTGTTGACCTTCTGCCAAGCCATTCTCTTAAGCTGTCTATTATTTTTTCTCTTTGCTTCCCTCTATCTCTTCGCCCCTCAATTTTTCCAGGTGTTACAATATATTCCAGTTGTTCTCTTCTCATTACATGGCCAAAAAAATGATGACTGTCTCTTCCTAATATTGGAAGTTAGTTCTCTTTTTGTTTTGACCTCTTTCAGAACGTTTTCATTACTCTTCTTAGCTGTCCAAGGTACTCTCAACATTCTTCTGTAAAACCACATTTCTACAGACTCCAGATATTTTCTTGTCTGTTGTCCTATTGCCCTTGATTTGCATCCATATGTTAAGACTGGCTCTACATAACATTTAAGAACTCTTTTTCTTGTTTGTATTGTCAAAAATGGATTGCATAGTATCTTCCTCATTTTTTGGAAAGCTGCTTTTGCCTGAGCCATTCTGCATCTCACCTCTTTTGTACATCTTCCGTCTGAGGTTAACAAAGTTCCCAAATATTTAAATTCATTTACCTGTTTTAATATTGTTCCACTTGTCTATCATGTTATTGACCTTCTTTTCGTGAGTGTTGATAGGCGCAGTATATGCATCAGTGAGCTTTGCAAACTTTGCCCAATCTGCTCTCTTATAGTTCCAGCGGGGAAGAGGTATTTGCAACTCCTGTTTGTGAGCAAGATCCACTGAAAGTTTGACCGGTCTATGGTCACTATCTCCAAGTTGGTTCAGCACTTTTCTGGTTATTTTGATAGATATGTCTCCAGTTGCAAACGCTAGGTTGGGAGTGGACGTTGTTTTCCATCTTCTTGAGTAGAAAGTCTAGGGGTCCGCCCTAGAGTTTATGAGGAATAGGTTGTTGTCTATTTCCCATTCTTCCACTTCTTCACCTCGAACATCGGACTCCTTATATCCCCATCTTTGAGAGTGGCTGTTAAAGTCTCCTACTACCAGACACTTTGATGGTGTTATTTCCATTGACTCCAGCTTCAGTAATTTGTCATTTGGACAGTATAATTTAAATATCCTTATACTAGCGGAGTTAATGTATAGGTCTGTACCAATGATCTCTGCCTCTCCGTTTGTGACTACATCTATCAGTTTTGCTAGGATGGAATTTGTAATAAGTATAAGAATTCCACCCTTGTGACCTTCCCTGTCTTGTCCAAATGTTTAGTAGCCCCTGATCCTAAATATGTGCTGAGGATTAAGATGAGTTTCCTGGATGCAGGCAACGTCTATCTACTCCTCAGCTAGACTGATTGTTAGAGCTTGTTTTTTGTGGTATATGCCCTCCACATTCCAGTGTATTATATTCAGCTGTTTCTTGAAACCTTTCAGGTCAGCGGCAGTTTCTATCATAATTAGAGTCTGTTATATTCAATCTGATTGATTACTTGTTAAAACGTTGCACTGTATTCTGCGCCAGTGGCCCAGTGCATCCGATTTCAGCCAGCATTTTATTCAGGTTTGCTTTCCTTAGTCTTTGATTATCCCCAATCTTCCTGCAAGGCAGCAGATTGTCTTTTCTGTAGGGGGATTCTGCCCCTAGATGGTCGGCCCTCCCAGGTTTACAAGCACCATCTGCCAAAGCATGATGCAGTAATTAGTTGGTGATTAGACCATCACCATCACACATCAAACAACAGACTATAAGACCCTCCTAACCATCACAAACTTCCGGGAGTCTCACCGATGCTGACAAGTCATGCACGAAACCCCACTCCGTCTTTCATTGATTAGAGTACGACCATCCTAGGGCTATGCAACTAACTTGATGACGTAGCTCACACAACAATGGCTGCACTCACAATATCCCAGTTACTATAGTAAAAGCAGCAAACAGCACACGAAAAGCTGATGCACAATTTCCAAAGTGAAAACTGCTACTGACTAGACAGAGCAGAGCTTAGCAAGGAGTTGTACAATGCAAGAACTTGGCGTCATACAATTACATCGACGGTTTTGGAACATCACATGATGTTGACATTATTAAATTAACAATCAAAGAAAAGACTTAATCCCTTTCCTCTCTATCCCACCCACCCGCCTACACCCATATATATATATATATATATATATATATATATATATATATATATATATATATATATATACAGAGAGAGAGAGAGTCACACAAACCTACCCGTCGGCAAGGGACCGATGACGTCAAATCATTATGAAATATTGATACTAAAGTAGGTTTGATTCAAACATAAAGTGATGAATAAGTCCCCGAGAAAGGACTTTGTACCGTTGTTTTTGCTGACAATTTTACTGATCATTATTTAATCTTTGCAGTTGGCTATAAACGGAATTTCTTGTTATCTTTTGTTTCGTAGATTCTGAATGTTGCGATAGTTGAAATTTTATAGCGCCATTCATCATCATCATCATCATCATCATCATCATCATCATCATCATCATCATCAAGTGCCATGCCTGCTGGCGGTCGTGATCATGCGCTCCACAACTCTCCATCTCGATAGTTATTTATCATTTCTGATGTTGACCTGCTGCCAAGCCATTCTCTTAAGCTGTCTTGTACTCTTTGTTGACCTCTAACTTTTCCTCACCCTATTTTCCCAGTTGTCACAATATATTCCAGCTGTTCTCTTCTCATTACATGGCCAAAAATGATGATTGTTTCTTCCTAATATTTGAAATTAGCTCTCTTTTTGCTTTGACCTCTTTCAGAACATTTTCATTACTCTTCTTAGCTGTCCATGGTATTCTGAACATTCTTCCGGAAAAACCACATTTTTACAGCCTCCAGTGATTTTCTTGTCTGCTGTCCAAATATCCATGATTTACATCTATATATTAAGACTGGTTCTACATAACATTTCATAACTGTTTTTTCTTGTTTCCATTGTGACAAATGTAATGGCGTCTTCACCATAAAGAAAACTAATTAAGGCTTCTAAAGGTGGCGGTTTCATAGATAAATGTTGAAATGTTCAATGTTTCTTAAATAAACAAAACACGGATTCTGAGCTACTAGACTTGTATGTTCTGTCTACGTAATTCACGTTCCGGGGATTCTACAACATGAAAAATAACACAATTATCCGCCAGACTATACGTGACATTTCTCATGATCTCAACTGTTAAAAGCATCGACATTGTAGTTTTGTTTTGGCGATGTCACACCGCTCTAAAATGTAAACAAGCTTTTCGCAGGCATGTTCATATTAATTTCTTTACAATTTCTAGTGACAGACCCCCAGGTTATCAATACTATCACAAATATGCATTTAAAAGAATAACCGTTTGTCATAGCTAGAAGCAGAAGTGGCATGCATCACACGATATGTCCAGATTCAGACACAATAGGAAACAACAACAATTGAAATTAGCTATGACTTTACAATCATTATATAGTCACAAATGGCATAAGTAACAGACATTCAATAAATATATGGTCACTAAGCCATAATGACTCACCGATAGTCTCCTCTACTTTACACCCACTGTGTTTACCAGTAAAGATGCTCTGTAATCTGGTCAGAAGTTGATGATGTTAATTTGTATGTTGATAATTTTATTGTGCTCATGTTCTGTTTAAAATGTGAATATGTTCATGTGTTATGTTGATAGTTTGAGTATGATCATATTTATGTTGATACTTTTATCATATTCATGTTGATAATTCGAATGTGTTCATCTTTACTTTGATACTTTTATCATGTTTATCTTCGTGTTGATACTTTTATCATATTCATGTTGATAATTCGAATGTGTTCATCTTTACTTTGATACTTATATCATGTTTATCTTCGTGTTGATACTTTCGTCATGCTGATAATTTGATCATATCCATGTTGATACTGATAATCTAATTATACTCACGTTTCAGCAAATAATTTCATTACGTTCTGATTTATGTTTTTTAAAACCAGGAGAAAGCAACTGAGACTATTTTTTTTATGCAAGCAGTAGAGAGGAGAAATGTACCAGTCAAATACCAGTGGACAAAGAAATACAGCGAAGACAATGGCGCTGGAAAGGACACACACAGCGGAAGCCAACTGAGAGTATTACAGAACATGCTCTTTTATGGAATCACCAGGGAAAAAGACAAAGAGGAAAACCAAGGAATTCTTTAAGAAGACAGATGGAAGCAGAGATGAAGATTATGGGGAAGACATGGAATGATCTTATAAGAAGGGCAAGAAACAGAACGGCTTGGAAAGTGTTTGTTGAAGACCTATGCTCGACAGGGAGCTGAAAGTGTTTGTTGAAGACCTATGCTCGACAGGGAGCTGAAAGTGTTTGTTGAAGACCTATGCTCCACAGGAAGCTGAAAGTGTTTGTTGAAGACCTATGCTCGACAGGGAGCTGAAAGTGTTTGTTGAAGACCTATGCTCCTCAGGGAGCTAAAAGTGTTTGTTGAAGACCTATGCTCCACCGGGAGCTGAAAGTGTTTGTTGAAGACCTATACTCCGCAGGGAGCTGAAAGTGTTTGTTGAAGACCTATGCTCCACAGGGAGCTGAAAGTGTTTGTTGAAGACCTTTGCTCCAAAGGGAGTTGAAAGTGTTTGTTGAAGGCCTATGCTCCACAGGGAGCTAAAAGTATTTGTTGAAGACCTATGCTCCACAGGGAGCTGGAAGTGTTTGTTGAAGACCTATGCTCCACAGGGAGCTGAAAGTGCTTTTTGAAGACCTATGCTGGAGCAAGGACGTTGAAAGCTAGAAGAAGAAGATTATACCAATCGATAAGGCACATGACGATGATTCCAAAATGTTTTATGGGAATAAATATTTAACATTTTTTTTTACAAATTTAACCCTCTCTGGTGTAAAATAACACTAATTTAACCACACATATTAAACAAAAATCACTTATAGTGTCTCTTATTGTCAGTATTAAAGTTGTAGAGCAGATTTATTGGAGCCGCGATAGCTCATTGGTTAATGAGCTGCACTACAAAGGTCAAGAGGTCGGGTTCGACCATGATCGACGGTGGCCAGGTTCACCCAGACTTTAATGGGTATCGAATTTTTTTTTTCCAGGTAAACTAAAGCGGCGTAATACCGACCACATTACTCCAAAGATCACGTGCCACATGCCGAAGGTCTGAAAAAGGGATGGTCACTAACGTCATATCTCCTATATAGATATAGTTTAGCGTGAGTGGACACTTTACTTCTTTTAAACATCAGAATTATACTCCAGCCATGTTTCAGAACTGAGAACATTTTCCAAGACTACTAAAATTGTATCAACAAACAGCTGTGAGCGACACAGTGCCGCGCTGTTTGAAAGCGTAGTAAAGCTAGAATATAGCTGGTACTTGCAACGTCAGTGTCCTACCAACTTGCATTCTCGTGGTGACTGTTAAATCGGATAGACGATAGTGCTAAACAGCATGGTAGCACGATAGAGGTAATGAGGCATGCACCACAGGGGGTAGACATGTCATTGTCGGTAAGAAAAGCACGACTAGCTGCATTCAAAATAATTGTGTATAAGAATTCATGTTTTATTTTTCTTTGACAAACGAGATTTCACGCTAGTGTGCCTTCTTAACACGCAACGTCATAAGTGTAGAATCTCCTTCTACCATTTTCCCTTGTTTCACCCACTATATTATTTTCTTCCTTATTTTTCTATAAATGTTTGTTTTATTTTTTCCCCATCTTTCATTCTTTGGCTTCTTCTCTTCCTCATCATAATCTTTCTTATTTCTTCTTCTTGGTATTCTTTCTATTTTGTTTTTGCTTTCTTCTTTTTATTGGCCCTTTTTCTTCTTAATTTTCATTTTCTTCTTTGTCGTTCCCTTTTTCTCCGTGTTAACCTAAGATCATCACCATCATGCAGTATAAAAATAAACAAGAAAAATCTGAAACAAGTGCAACATTTTTCGGACACATCATGAAAAGAGGAAAGTTGGAATGCTTGGTCTCAATTGGCAAAATAAAAGGGAAGAGAGATCGCGGACGACAAAGAGAGAAAATACTGGATAGCTTCGTGTCATGGCATGGAAAACAGTCAACAACAGAACTGATACGATACACTGTAGATAGAAGATTGTGGAGGGACATGATCGCCTACACAAATCGGTATGGCACATGATGATGATGAACATAAGAAGTTCACCAGACTTTAGAGCGTTAAGCCCCACGTTAGAGACAACATCGCAAGACTCCACAGCATTACTTGCTATTTGATTAGTTCAAATGTAAACATTCTAGAATTCTCTAAATTAAAAACTCACTAAAATGATTGGCCTGTTGTAACAACTAAATGATAGCGGTATCTAAGGACTCTACGAGGTGCCTGGATATGTCGCATGATTGACATGGCAGACTTACCCTGACTGGGCGTTTATGCACTTGAGATTCTCATTCCAAACACAGTAGGGGTCTTGTAACGCAACACACGCGCTGAGAACATAAAAACAGTTCATAATTTTGATAAAGGGGAAAAATGAATCTGATATTAATATTATCAAAATTACTATTATCCTACAGGATGTTATTATAAGAGGCTTTTATTACTCTATACATTTAATAAGACACTTGTGTTGGCAACTTCACAGCTTCTGTATTCAAATAAAAATACACATTTTATTAACACATTATATTTGTTCTTTTACAGTCATCATCATCAACATGTGCCATACTGGTTGGAGAAGGCGATCATGTCCTTCCACAATCTTCTATCTACAGTGCATCGTATCAGTTATGTTTGCCATGCCATGATACCAAGCTATTAAGTTAACTATAATATAATGTACAACAATATATAAAGATTCTCTTGTCATTTTATGCAAGCAACGATCACAAAGTAGGATTTATAAACTGGAAAAGTGACTAGCGATCGTAGGGACATGTATTTGTACAACCAAAAATGGATATTTAAAATAGTGAGATGATATTTAAAACAGTGAGTTGATATTTAAAACAGTCAGTTGATATTTAAATCAGTCAGTTGATATTTAAAACAGTCAGTTGATATTTAAAACAGTCAGTTGATATTTAAATCAGTCAGTTGATATTTAAAACAGTCAGTTGATATTTAAAACAGTCAGTTGATATTTAAAACAGTCAGTTGATATTTAAATCAGTCAGTTGATATTTAAATCAGTCAGTTGATATTTAAAACAGTCAGTTGATATTTAAAACAGTCAGTTGATATTTAAAACAGTCAGTTGATATTTAAAACAGTCGGTTGATATTTAAAACAGTCGGTTGATATTTAAAACAGTCAGTTGATATTTAAAACAGTCAGTTGATATTTAGATCAGTCAGTTGATATTTAAAACAATCAGTTGATATTTAAATCAGTCAGTTGATATTTAAAACAGTCAGTTGATATTTAAAACAGTCAGTTGATATTTAAAACAGTCAGTTGATATTTAAAACAGTCAGTTGATATTTAAAACAGTCAGTTGATATTTAAATCAGTCAGTTGATATTTAAATCAGTCAGTTGATATTTAAATCAGTCAGTTGATATTTAAAACAGTCAGTTGATATTTAAAACAGTGAATTGATATTTAAAACAGTCAGTTGATATTTAAAACAGTCAGTTGATATTTAGATCAGTCAGTTGATATTTAAAACAGTCAGTTGATATTTAAAACAGTGAATTGATATTTAAAACAGTCAGTTGATATTTAAAACAGTCAGTTGATATTTAAAACAGTCAGTTGATATTTAGATCAGTCAGTTGATATTTAAAACAGTCAGATGATATTTAAAACAGTCAGTTGATATTTAAAACAGTCAGTTGATATTTAAAACAGTCAGTTGATATTTAAAACAGTCAGTTGGTATTTAAAACAGTCAGTTGATATTTAAAACAGTCAGTTGATATTTAAAACAGTCAGTTGATATTTAAAACAGTCAGTTGATATTTAAAACAGTCAGTTGATATTTAAATCAGTCAGTTGATATTTAAAACAGTCAGTTGATATTTAAAACAGTCAGTTGATATTTAAAACAGTCAGTTGATATTTAAAACAGTCAGTTGATATTTAAAACAGTCAGTTGATATTTAAATCAGTCAGTTGATATTTAAAAGTCAGTTGATATTTAAATCAGTCAGTTGATATTTAAAACAGTCAGTTGATATTTAAAACAGTGAATTGATATTTAAAACAGTCAGTTGATATTTAAATCGTGAGAGGTCAAAAGCTGGCGAGCAAAAAAAAAAATCACAAAAAAAACAAACAAACAAACAAACATTCTGTATCTACAGTACACCATATCAATTATGTTGCTTACTGTTTTACGTGCCGTGACGTCAAGCTAAACATTATCTTCGCTCTTTTCGTCCGCGACCTCTCTTTACCTCCTCTATTTTGCTAGTTGTACCAAATATTCCAGTTTTGTTATTCTCATGTTAAGCCTGTAAAATGTCGATTGTTTCTTTCTGATGTTTCTTAGGAGTTCTCTTCTTTGCGTATTTGTTGGTTGGTCTTTTGTAGCTGTTCAGGCAGCTCAACATTTTTCTGTTACACCTCTGTGACCTCTAATCGTCTTTTCATTTATTTGTCTACTGTCCATGATTCAAAATGATTTGTTTTTAAAAATTCATAAAAAAAAATAGTTACGGAAGTAAACTCACCTGCAAGTGGTAGCACGGCTGCAGCGGTGAAGAGGAAGCGAGACAACTTTACGTCTTGACACCACCACCAACAGAGAGTCCTTATCTGCCCGCTTGCTCAATAATTTGAGACTGACCACTGGATCGCCTTTGTCCAGGACTTGAATATCCTCCACGACAACAGATTCAACTTTGCCATTTCCTTTGTTGATGGCTTTAATAATGCGACCGTCATCTTTGTGAACAAATTAACGAATATGATCATCTTTGTGAACAAATTAACAAATATGATCATCATCTTTGTGAACAAATTAACAAATATGATCATCATCTTTGTGAACAAATTAACAAATATGATCATCTTTGTGAACAAATTAACAAATATGATCATCTTTGTGAACAAATTAACAAATATGATCATCATCTTTGTGAACAAATTAACAAATATGATCATCATCTTTGTAAATAAGTACACACATGCCTAGAACAAAGTATACATTAAAAAAAATATCTGTACGGCATATTCCCATTACTGAGGTCTCCCGGGGGGTGGGAAATTGTAGGACTGGAAAATAAAGGGCACTTGTCCAGTGCTGTCGCTGCGAAGTGTTTGGGTCTTAGTTTTTATTTGACACTCAATATAACAAACGTTTTACCCTACTTTAGACAATCTGCACCATCAAAGCAAGAGACAGAGTGGAAGGTGCTCCATAGTAGCCAACCTTCCATGCGGAGACGGCACTCAGTGATGATGATGATGATTTACCCTACCGGAATTTGAACCCGCGTATTTCCAAGCATAAAAATATGAGATAACAAAATAAATAAATAAACTGTTACTATTTTTGTGTATGAGTCATATCGTTGCTTGCAGGTTCTGTTGGTTGGTTATCACTAACATCTAGTGTCTGATCACACTGGAGAATTTCATCAAAAAGCACGAACTCTGTAGCTTTTGCGTTTCAATCTTGAGCCAAAAAAATATGCCATTAATATATATATTTATACATTGCGGTGATGCACAATCATGTAGCAGAGAGCAAGCCAACAACAAGGAATCAGCTACCATCAGGAAGTGTTGGGATTCACCTGAAGCACGCACCCACTTGGAACAGGCAGTCTCTCTCTTTCTCAGAAGCTGGTATCAGTGTTAACCTGGTGACCCATGTCGGTTTCATGTGAAAGATACTTTTGTGTGGACCATTCAAGTGCCATTTCCTGGATAACATGTTGTTTGACATCATCTGCCTTGAACTAATTGTTTTTTTCTTCTTTCAATGCATTAGCGTTGACGTCTATAGTGGGTACGAAGAAGGAGAAGAAGCAAAAAGAAGAACAAGAAGAAAAGCAAAAAGAATAAGAAGAAGGCGAACAAGAAGAAGACAAGGAAGGAGAAGAAAGGAAGAAAAGAATAATAATAATTATAAGAAGAAGAAGAAGAAAGATAAGAAGATGAAGAAAGATAAGAAGAAGAAGAAAGATAAGAAGAAGAAGAAGAAAGATAAGAAGAAGAAGACAAGGAAGGAAAAGAAAGGAAGAAAAATAATAAGAAGAAGAAGAGGAAGAAAGATAGGAAGAAGAAGAGGAAAAGGAAGAAGACAAAGAAGGAGAAGAAGAAGAAAGATAGGAAGAAGAAGAGGAAAAGGAAGAAGACAAAGAAGGAGAAGAAGAAGAAGAAAGATAAGAAGAAGAAGAAGAGGAAAAGGAAGAAGACAAAGAAGGAGAAGAAAAAAGATAAGAAGAAGAAGAAGAAAAGGAAGAAGAAGAAGACAAAGAAGAAGAAGTAGAAGAAGAAATGAAGAAGAAGAAGACAAAGTAGAAGAAGAAGAAAGGAAGAAGCAGAAGAAGAAGAAGAGGAAGAAAAAAGGAAGAAGTAGAAGAAGAAGAGGAAGAAAAAGGAAGAAGTAGAAGAAGAAGAAGAAGAAAAAAGGAAGAAGTAGAAGAAGAAAAGGAAGAAGTAGAAGAAGAAAAGGAAGAAGTAGAAGAAGAAGAAGAAGAAGAAGAAGAGGAAGAAAAAAGAAAAGGAAGAAGTAGAAGAAGAAAAGGAAGAAGTAGAAGAAGAAGAAGAAGAAAAGAAGAAAAGGAAGAAGTAGAAGAAGAAAAGGAAGAAGTAGAAGAAGAAGAAGAAGAAGAAGAGGAAGAAAAAAGAAAAGGAAGAAGTAGAAGAAGAAAAGGAAGAAGTAGAAGAAGAAGAGGAAGAAAAAAGAAAAGGAAGAAGTAGAAGAAGAAAAGGAAGAAGTAGAAGAAGAAGAAGAAGAAAAGAAGAAAAGGAAGAAGTAGAAGAAAGAGAAGAAGATATGTACAGACTGTGCAAGTAAATCACAAATAAACAAACAACAAACAAGAATGTCGTATCTGACCTGTTCCTACAAACATAATGTCGTAATAGTTCCCATCTGCCGCCAGCACCTGCCAGTCTACTGCGATCTGCGTGAACTTCGACCTGCATTAACATACATTAACATATTTAAACATGATAATCAATGCAAATTGGTTTACTTCTATGTGATTTTTTTCAAATATGGGTACAGCAATGGCCCGCCTACTATCTGCACACATATCAACGTTATGTAATCCTGATTCAATATTAGAGCTATAGAAGGCGTATGATAATCAATCAGATTATGTCTCAGAATGAGTGAAGTTAAACCATGCAAGGAAGTCAATAAACGGATTTGTGTAAAACATAAGGACATTACACCGTAAAAGAGAATACCAAATAGTAAATTATTCTGATATTGTCATGCCACTATTAGTTTCGTCATGAGCTGTATTTAATGATGGCTTAGTTGTAGCATTAATGGTCACATTGAATCTTCCCTCTTCATTTCCTCTTGTTCCCCGTTCAGGTAGCGATACAAAGTTCTGCTTCTCTCCCTTTTGGCGGCTGCACTAATTGCCAATTGATTATGTTGTAAAGTTACTTTGATGTTGTCTGTCCATCTTACTCTGGGTCTGCCTCTTGCTCCGCTCCCTTCTCCTCTTTTAATATATGCTTTGTATGAGTAGTTCTTTCTAGATGAGCAAACCAGTTTATTTGTTGTTTCTGTATGTAGCTTGGGGTTGGTTCAATGTCTATTCTTTCTAGATGAGCAAACCAGTTTATTTGTTGTTTCTGTATGTAGCTTGGGGTTGGTTCAATGTCTATTCTTTCTAGATGAGCAAACCAGTTTATTTGTTGTTTCTGTATGTAGCTTAGGGTTGGTTCAATGTCTATTCTTTCTAGATGAGCAAACCAGCTTATTTGTTGTTTCTGTATGTAGCTTAGGGTTGGTTCAATGTCTATTCTTTCTCTTATAACACCATTTCTGATTCTGTCTTTTCTGGTTACTCCAAGCGCTTTTCTCAGGCATCGCATCTCTGTGGTTACAAGCTTTTTTTGTGCCTAGACGTAAGTGACCATGTTTGACATTGGTAGCACAATGTTGGAATGAATATTAATTGGTCGTTTTCGATTCCCGCTGGGAGCAGTGTCAATTGTACTCGTGGTTGAAAAAAATAATACCCCCACGGTCGACCCAGCCGTTGGCAGAAATGTGTACCAGGGTATTACCCTGGGAAGGTGAGGAATGTTGCCTCGCATCTGAGTTTCGAAACTTGAGGCGACACTATGCAGAAATTTCCGAACAATTCTGGATAGGCGGCCGAGCACATATGGGTGGAAACTCGCGTGCTAGGACGCCGGTTCAAGTCTCGTACTTTACCTTACCATTAATTGATATATATGAATATGAACAGCTTTGAATTTGTGGCAAGATGTCTAGACCAACATAGATGCTGGCAGATATATGACGGCGAAAAATGAGAACAACGAACCCTGCTTTGGCTATATTATCTTGCAGAAGCGCAGGACGTAAAACGTGTATTACATATCTATATGACAGTACCTTCCCTGGCTCTATAACTGCTAGGTTGCAAATTCACAATATTGAGACACCGGAGAACTGGATATGTATGTAAATACGTGGCTAGTGACTTGGCAATTACGTAAATGCGTTATTGGTGACTTGGCAATTACGTAAATGCGTTATTGGTGACTTGGCAATTACGTAAATGCGGTATTGGTGACTTAACAATTACGTAAACGCGGTGATGGTGACTTGACAATTTTACAAATGCGGTAGTTCTAACTTGAGAATTTTAAAATACAATTTTAATTCCGTAAATATTTCTCTGATTGTGACCACATGTTTCAAATGTCAAGACTGGTCAGGTCAGGTAGGAAAGTAGTGACACCTGCACAAGAGGCAGTGCTTAAACTGTAGCAGGAATAAAATGAAATATTGAAACAGTATACAGACACAGAAACATTAGACAGGCATTCAACTTTGTAAAGTAATAAAAAATATATAAAAAAAACGTAGCTTGAAACAGAAAACCAGCAGGGGTAATAAACGACCAGAGAAATATCGTGTCATTTCTTCAAAACAAAAAGAAGACAACAGTTAAGTCATTGGGCTAACGACGTGACGGTTAGACCTGGGGAAAGACAAACCAACAAGCCAGGGTAAGGACGCTAAGCAGAGTCCTTGACCCATTTACCTCCAGGCCGGGTTTAAGATCCAGTAGACAGCGTGTCTTGTCTCGGGCCTTAACTGCTTGATTCAAATTGATGAGATCAGGGCTAGTTGTTAAAAAGTCTCACTTTTTCTCAGAAGTATTATAATTTCTAAATTTAGATCAAGTTATTTCTATACAGGTGAGTCAGTGAATTGACAACATTCGTGCAAGAAGCTACGGTGGCTATTTAAGAGAGAAATTAAGAAACAAAAATTTCAACAACAAAAAATGGTATAATGGTTAAAGCTTTATGTAATTAATGGACGACACAAATTTGAACGACCTGCCCGCTCAATAGGCCTTCAGCAGGGACAAAGAACACACACACACACACAGATATGTAAGTAAATTAGGGTGACCATTTTTTTTCCTATTGTTTCCGGGGACATTTGTCATATTTTTTACATTTCAGAGGATTTTTTTGCTTATTTCTGAGACTGTCCCACAAAATCGGGGACGCACGATATATATATATATATATATATATATATATATGTGTGTGTGTGTGTATACATATATATATTTATTTATGTATATATTTATAATATGTGTGGGTGCGTGTGTGACTGTGTGTGCGCAAGAAATTTTGTAAATGCAAAAAAAAAAAAAAAAAAAAAAAGATAACTTTAAATTGAACCGCGCTTCAAGAGTTCAAAGAGCTATCTCCGACACAACGCGTCCAAGTCTTCTCTTTTATCTTCTTGCTAATGCCGCTCAGTCTGGGATAAAGAAACACAACTCAGTAACGTCCAGAGTCCTAGTGATTACTTTAAAAGAGGGCCGATTCCGTGTATGAACATTTATTTATTCACTGAAATCGGGGACAAATTTCTTTCGGGGACAACTTCTACATTCCGGGGACTGTCCCCGGAAATCGGGGACGAATGGTCACCCTAAAGTAAATAGAATTAGTTCTACATAGGCTCACTAATAATGAAGTAACTAAAAGAAAACAATTTTTAACTAGAATGAGAAATACAAATAATAATAAAAATGTGTACACTGCGTACAGCTCTGTGGCCAGAAGGAAAATGAACGAGGGCCAAGTCCGCGCAGGATACCCGGTAAGTTGGCCAGTTGGGAGGTTTAAAACACAGGTGGCTCCTTTACAATCAGCTTTACTGCAATTTCTTATTTATGCACATTTATATGGATTTCTTGGCCTTGACCCCTGGCTATTTAAGAGATCCTGGCGTTATTCCAAAAATAACCATCACAGAACTTAAATTAGACACATAAAAGATAAGGTCATAAGTGAAGATAAGGTCATAAGTGAAGATAAGGTCATAAGTGAAGAACTCAGGAAAACAAGTTAGAAATATTTGCCGCTATTGAATGCATAAAGAAACAATAGATAAAATGGTTTGACCACTTGATAAGACGGAAAGATCAAAATACTACACGAGACTTTAACAGGCGCGCCGATAACACCAGACCCAAAGGCCGAGCAGAAAATAGAATGAAGAAATATTAGAAACACCATGAAACATAACAGGCCAATAAAAGACTTTAGACCACAAACTATATGTCATTGATGCTGAAAGAAAGAAAAAAATGCATGGTTTCATAAGAGATAATAAACGTTTAGTTATGAGTGAAGTGTGATAATATGCGGCCAACTTGTTGGCACATTACTCCATGTCAACATTTTATCGTTTAGTTATGAGTGAAGTGTGATAATATACGGCCAACTTGTTGGCACATTACTCCATGTCAACATTTTATGTATCAGATTATTATTGATTAATGGAGGCTGCTTGTAAAAACCAACTTGAAGCATTACCAGACCAGAAATGGAACCACCCGTGGCGTGTGATCAACGTGCTCGCCAGTGATCACCAGGTTCTGGGCTCAATACCAAAATGTGGGAATTTTTTTTTTTTTTTTTGTGCGGAGGAGGGAGACAAAGTAGTAGCGTAATGCTGATACATGACCCATAAAACGTGCCGATCATTCATTTTCCTCTCGGGCCGAAGGCGGCACTTAGGTCGAAATTCTGGAAGTCATATTTCTCCACGATTGACGATTTGCTGCTAGTTCTTCTAGTCCTTGGTTGTTTTCTTAGTCCCATGGTTGAGCCATTCATAATAATTGTTCTGCGTAGCGATTCTCTGGGTCTGCCTTGTTATATTTTACTGGGTGATTTCCACATGAATGCCTGGTGGGCGGAGCCTTATTCCATTCATTCTCAGCACATGACGGATGTATTTCCAAAGTCTTCTTCTTATAATGCTCGACATGTATTCCACTGGCACGGGTGGTTGAGCAATTATGGATTTTAATTCGTTTGCAGTGATACCGAGGCCATCTACTAACCACTAACGTATTCTTGCTAAAGTTGGTCTCTTATCTCTTCGTTTGACATGTATTCTTTCCAACTTATGTTTGAGATCATACAGAGACTCATTGTTTTCAAATGTATTCTTTCCAACTTATGTTTGAGATCATACAGAGACTCATTGTTTTCAAATGTATTCTTTCCAACTTATGTTTGAGATCATACAGAGACTCATTGTTTTCAAATGTATTCTTTCCAACTTATGTTTGAGATCATACAGAGACTCATTGTTTTCAAATGTATTCTTTCCAACTTATGTTTGAGATCATACAGAGACTCATTGTTTTCAAATGTATTCTTTCCAACTTATGTTTGAGATCATACAGAAACTCATTGTTTTCAAATGTATTCTTTCCAACTTATGTTTGAGATCATACAAAGACTCATTGTTTTCAAATGTATTCTTTCCAACTTATGTTTGAGATCATACAGAGACTCATTGTTTTCAAATGTATTCTTTCCAACTTATGTTTGAGATCATACAAAGACTCATTGTTTTCAAATGTATTCTTTCCAACTTATGTTTGAGATCCTACAGAGACTCATTGTTTTCAAATGTATTCTTTCCAACTTATGTTTGAGATCATACAGAGACTCATTGTTTTCAAATGTATTCTTTCCAACTTATGTTTGAGATCCTACAGAGACTCATTGTTTTCAAATGTATTCTTTCCAACTTATGTTTGAGATCATACAGAGACTCATTGTTTTCAAATGTATTCTTTCCAACTTATGTTTGAGATCATACAAAGACTCATTGTTTTCAAATGTATTCTTTCCAACTTATGTTTGAGATCCTAGAGACTCATTGTTTTCAAATGTATTCTTTCCAACTTATGTTTGAGATCCTACAGAGACTCATTGTTTTCAAATGCATTCAATTTGATATCGAAAGTCTTGTTGGTGAATTTCCAACTTTCACATCTTTATGTTAGCACTGGTATCACACAGGAGATGAACAGTCTTAAGTTTGGTTCGTTTACTAAGAACTTTCTATCTCCCGATATTCGTCAGTTTGTTGAAAGCATTTAATGCTAGTGTGATGCTTGTCATAACTTCGTATGTTATGACGACATATTTCTGCCTTGGTACGTACAATTTTTGGGGGGTAAAATGTAAATGTTAAGTGTTATATCAGAGGCTTTGTTCGTGATATCCAAGCCTTTCGTTTTGGTTGTGTTTGACTTGTTATTGCTCATTACAAAATAAGGGCACCAACACCATGGCCCCACTTGAATGGAGCGGATCCCCTTCTTCTCCTAAAGAAATAGACAAACAAGAAATACCTTAATCAATTATCATAAAGCTGGCGTTAGTCATCGTACCTCATCACAACTTCTATGTTTCCACAGTTTTGATTTCCTTCCTTTTATTTCCCTTAAACCGTCCAATATATTTCTCTTCTATTTAACCCTCTAATATATTTCTCTTCCCCTAAACCGTCTAATATATTTCTCTTCTTCCCTTAAACCGTCCAATATATTTCTCTTCTATTTAACCCTCTAATATATTTCTCTTCCCTTAAACCGTCTAATATGTTTCTCTTCCCTTAAACCGTCCAATATATTTCTCTTCTTCCCTTAAACCGTCCAATATATTTCTCTTCTTCCTTTAAACCGTCCAATATATTTCTCTTCTTCCCTTAAACCGTCCAATATATTTCTCTTCTTCCCTTAAACCGTCCAATATATTTCTCTTCTTCCCTTAAACCGTCCAATATATTTCTCTTCTTCCTTTAAACCGTCCAATATATTTCTCTTCTTCCTTAAACCGTCCAATATATTTCTCTTTCTTCCCTTAAACCGTCTAATATATTTCTCTTCCCTTTAACCATCTAATATATTTCTCTTCCCTTTAACCCTCTAATATATTTCTCTTCCTTTAACCGTCTAATATATTTCTCTTCCCTTAAACCGTCTAATATATTTCTCTTCCCTTTAACCATCTAATATATTTCTCTTCCCTTTAACCGTCTAATATATTTCTCTTCCCTTTAACCGTCTAATATATTTCTCTTCCCTTTAACCATCTAATATATTTCTCTTCCCTTTAACCATCTAATATATTTCTCTTCCCTTTAACCGTCTAATATATTTCTCTTCCCTTTAACCGTCTAATATATTTCTCTTCCCTTTAACCATCTAATATATTTCTCTTCCCTTTAACCATCTAATATATTTCTCTTCCCTTTAACCGTCTAATATATTTCTCTTCCCTTTAACCGTCTAGTATATTTCTCTTCCCTTTAACCGTCTAGTATATTTCGCTTCCCTTTAACCGTCTAATATATTTCTCTTCCCTTAAACCGTCTAATATATTTCTCTTCCCTTTAACCGTCTAATATATTTCTCTTCCCTTAAACCGTCTAATATATTTCTCTTCCCTTTAACCGTCTAATATATTTCTCTTCCCTTTAACCGTCTAATATATTTCTCTTCCCTTTAACCGTCTAATATATTTCTCTTCCCTTAAACCGTCTAATATATTTCTCTTCCCTTTAACCGTCTAATATATTTCTCTTCCCTTAAACCGTCTAATATATTTCTCTTCCCTTTAACCATCTAATATATTTCTCTTCCCTTCAACCGTCTAATGTATTTCTCTTCCCTTAAACCGTCTAATGTATTTCTCTTAGCTGTTCTCTATTTTTTTCGTCCTGCAATTTTTCCCACTTGTCAAAACACATTTCAGCTGTTTCCTTCTTCTTTGTCAGGCCAAAAAAAATAATTGCTTCCTGATGTTGTTAGTAAACTTATTTTTAAAAATCTGGCCACTTTTTACAACGTACTCGATACGCTTTTCAGCTCGTAGGTCATTATCAACACCCTTCTGTTAAATCATACCAGCCTGTACCTTCCAAAAATGTCTTTGTGTATTGCCAGATAGCCAGAATTCACTATATGTCAGAAACGGCATTTTATAACACAGAAGAACGTTTTTTTTCCTTCTCAAAGAAGGGTTGCGTAATATATTTGTTTTACTTGAGAAAAACTATTACCTGCCATTCACCAGATAGTCTATTATATTCTATTCTAATCATGGAACTAGTTTCATTGCAGTCAGAAATTCCCCATATCCCCTCCGCCACTTGCCACAGAATTTCTCTAGACGCAACGGTATATTCCGTTGACAAGGTCGTTCCATGTATGTCCTACTCGGGATGTACAGGTGACGATTGCAAACCTCCTTAGTAGCGTCTTACGAGATGCCTGGCCTGGATTAATAGTGGCTCTATTCTTTGATTCCATCACCGTAGGGAGGGCCAGCTACACGGACTTATACACAATACAAGCTGCAACAAGACCGAAGAGGGACGATTTCATTCCGGAATGGAAACAAAAAGAAGAGTAACTTATGGGCGCGTAGTTGTATCTCATTAACACATTATCTACAGTGATGAACAAATAACAAATAGAATGATAAATGTCAAGGTCACAAATCAATGGGAAAATTAGAGAAATAATCTGCGACCACAAACGCTTTCACCACATGATTTCCCTAGAGACCCACGCGCTTTTACCAGAGATCCACACGATTTCCCTAGAGACGTACACGCTTTTACCAGAGATCCACACGATTTCACTAGAGACCCACACGATTTCACTAGAGACCCACACGCTTTTACCAGAGGTCCGCACGATTTCACTAGACCCACAAGATTTCTTTAGAGACCCACATGCTTTTACCAGAGATTCATAAGATTTCACTAGAGCCCCAGACGAGTTCACTAAAAACCCACACGCTTTTACCAGAGATCCACACCCTTTTACCAGAGATTCACACGATTTCACTAGAAACCCACACCCTTTTACCAGAGATCCACACGATTTCACTAGTGATCCACACGCTTTTACCAGAGATCCACACGATTTCACTAGTGATCCACACGATTTCACTAGTGATCCACACGCTTTTACCAGAGATCCACATGCTATTACCAGAGATCCACACGATTTCACTAGAAATGTTTACTCAATTATAAAATAAGTCTGGTGTGACCGCGGACAAAATGGGGCTACTTACTTGAAGCTGGTGAACACAAGTAACGGCTGGCCTCCAGCTGCCGGCACAGCTTCATCCATCAGCGGGTGCTTCTTGATGAAGTTCAGGGTTGTGTAAGATAGCTTCTTGCTGTCACTAGTACACTGAAAACACAGCGATGTTTTGATAATGACTACACAAGCTGTGAAGCTAATTCTTGTTAAAAGTACGCGAAGACAACAGGAAAGATAAAAGCGGAAACATCATTTGAAGATGATTCAATGGATAGGGTTGAAAGGGTAATTAAGCAAACGAAGGGTACAGAGAGGAGACCTCAAAGCGTGTGAACCTGGTGAGTGACGACACGTTTTACGTTGAATTTGATTTTAAGATACTGGCAAACACAACTGCTCACAGATTTTTGGTTCATCATCATCAAGTGTCATGCCTGCTGCCGTAGGTGATCATGTCTCTCCACAACTTTCGATCTCGACAGCTATTTATCATTTCTGCTGTTGACCTTCTGACAAGCCATTCTCTTAAGCTGTCTGGTGTCTTTTCTCTTTGCTTTCTTCTCGTCCCTCTGTTTTCCCAGTTGTTACAATATATTCCAATTGTTCCCTTCTCATTACATGGCCAAAAAATGATGATTGTTTCTTCCTAATAATGGATATAACCTCTATTTCTGCTTTGGCCTCTTTCAGAACGTTTTCATTACTTTTCTTAGCTGTCCATGGTATTCTCAACATTCTTCTGTAATCCCTCATATCTACAGCCTCAAGTGATTTTCTTGTCCGTTGTCCTATTGTCCATGATTCACATCCATATGTTAAGACTGGCTCTACATAACATTTAAGAATTCTTTTTCGTGTTTCTATTGTCAAAAATGGATTGCATAGTATCTACCTCAATTTTTTTTTTTTTTGGAAAGCTTTTGCCTGATACATTCTTCATCTCACCCCTGTTGTACATCTACCATCTGAGGTTAACATTGTTCCCAGATATTTAAATTCATTTACCTGTTTTAATATTGTTCCACTTGTCTTTATTGTTCATAGGGGTGATGCTTTTTTTTTTTTAAACTTCGGTTAGAAGATGACAAACAAGACAATTCTTGACAGAAAAAGAGTGTAGGAATTATTTCACATTTGTAGGTAAATCGAGTTTTTATTATTCACTTTGATTGTGAAGAGCACGGTTGTTTGCTTGAAACTTAAAATGACATTTTAGTAACATACTAAAAATATTGCATCATTTATAAATGACGGAGACCATGGTCTATAGCTCGTTTCAAATCACTTGCCCAACTTCAAAACGCTATTGCTCAGAAACCGTTTGTTAAATACTGTTGAAATTTTCCAAATGTTATTAGAATGCAAAAGACCCTTTAAATGTATATTTAACAAATATCTTGCAGCTGCAGTTTTCTTAAAGCGGCGAATTTCTTTGATGTTTGTCAAAATTGTAAATTGTGAAGCCCTAAAGAATAGAAATTACCGTAGTTGCTGGTCTATGATTAATTTTCACTAGGTAAAGGCGTGGCCGTAATGGGGAAATAACTGGATAAGACAAAACACCAGGAGAATTATTGTCTTCTCAGTTCGAGGACGGACGATAATATCAAGGTATACCTGTATGTCCAATTTTCATAGTTGTGTGGTCCTGAAAAGGACCGTTTGTTGAACTAATTTAAGGTAATATAGGGGCCAACATTGTGGGGACTATATACTTTCATTCTGAATCAGACGAGTCTAAAAGATTAATAACTGTTTGGGGTTGAACATTCCACAAACCATCATTTTTTCCAATATTCCTCTTCCTGTTTTAAGACGTGGTCTTCACATTTAGCCCAATAATATTTGTCTATATTTAATAAAGCGAGATTAGCAAGAGTCTTTACATCGCATATTTTGAATGTTGTATTTTCATCTGCCACTTGTCCTTTTAATTTTGTCCAGATTAGTTCTATTGGATTTAAATGAGCATGGTAAGGTGGCAGCCTCAAACTTATATGACCGTGCTCTTGGATAATCTTATCTGTTTGAAAAATCTTTGTCCTTTGTTTTTGCTTTACTAGAGATAGTAATTCAGGTTTTAAGTACATGTTATTGAATTGTATGTGCTCCTTTGTGAGCCATATCTTAATAGCATCTTTTGTACTGGATGACGTCGGGACTTTATCTTCAAGTGCAACAATGTTGTGGTACGCTGCATTGTCCATTATTAGGCAAGATGGTCGATCTAGTTATGGGAGAACAGAATTTTCAATCCAACGTCTAAATATGTGACCATTCATCTCAGAGTGATAATCCCGATTGTCTATGGATTTTGAAAGAAAAATGAGCTCTGCATTCTGTATTAGTCCGTGTTGTCGACTACCTGCATGAGCAATTATCAAGCGCTGTCCTTTGCTGCTAGGTATTAATCTCTTAATCTTTCCATCTGATGACTGCCAGTGCTAGTGTGGTGAGCATTGATCCATGTTTCATCCAAGTACACAATATCATAACCTTGCTTGCGCACCTCTTTTACTTCACGTAAATACTTGCTTCTCATGACTACTATATGTGGCTTCTCACAGATGATGTTTCGTCCATTGGAATACTTTCTGAATGTAAAGCCTGCAGCTCTCACATTCCTCCATAATGTAGACTGATATTTCAATACTGTTGTTCTTTTCAGCGAAATTTTTAATTTTCTTATTGTAACAGTTTCATTCATACCCAACATTTTGCGAATTTCACTTCTAATAAGTTCACTGTCGAAATTATCCAACATTTTTGCTCTTCCTTGTGATTTTGTATATTTTTAACATTGACGGTCACGTGCTTGAATCCAGCGATTAAATGACCGTTTAGATAAATTCAAAATGTGTCTTGTCCTATTCTCGGGGTTTTCTAAAGAATGAAATAATCTTCCTCGTTTAGCCTCTTTGCAAAAATAGTCATACATTTTTATTGCGATGTTTTGTAAACTGCAGTTTAAGACTCATGATAAATGTTATTGTTCCACGTCTACACCTATGAATGAACGGAAATGGAACACACAATGCCTCGTGTTTTCTACAAGTGTCTAATTGTGTCAGAAAACTCACGTGGAAAGCGTGCAAAAACGTCACTTGTACCGTGTATGGATTTTTAATCGCTATTTTTAACTTAAAATACTGTAAACATTAAGTTTTGACTACATCAATGGGTCGTTATAAATTTATATAAATCAAATAAGCAATAATAATAACCAAATGTTTTTTTTTAATGAAATTAATTCCCTGTTGGGTTCTAATCATTATAACTTTACATGCAAATTTTGAAAAAAATTACAAAAAGGGGTTAAAAAGATATCGATTTTAAAAGTTGGGCACCAGTTATGAAACGGACTATAACTAAATCTCTAATATGAGCTGCTACGATTTGTGAAACCTCAAACCAAAGTTCTTTTTTGCATCATAATGAATGGTTTGTGTTAGCGAAATTTGAGAAGATTAATGCACATGAAAGAAAACATTTTTTTTTTAAACAGATCGATCTGCAATTTCTTGAATGACATTTCTCCATTTTCTTTGCGAGATTAAAAACATTTTAAATTTAATTTGCAGTTTCTTCTAAATAACTAGAATATGGAATGAAAACATAAAATATACATGCATTGGTAATGAAGATATGAACAAAATAACTAAGATAGCAGCGACAAACAGTTGTGAGAAAGGTTATTGAAGTCTGTTGTTATGCACACAGCGGATCAGACGACTGTACAGTGCCGTTTATAACTGGCAATTGACATCTGGGTTAGTGAACCATAGTTGACCAAAACTATCTCCGGGTGATGGTCACCGGAAATGGGAAAATCAAGCCAAGGGACTATTTATCGAAGATGCAAAGTACCCAAAAAATGTCCCAAAAATATCGTGATGAAGTTGTATGTATCGCACCGCTGTAAACTGTGACTCAATGTTATAAATGCGTCTTACAGGGCGAAAGATGTGTATATGTGTGAATATATATATATTCTACAAGACAACTCATTATACAGAAAGTAGGTGATTTAAAGAGTTCCCGTCAAACCATGAGACGTAAGCAAAATGTCTATGCTCATGGAGGCATTCACTGGTTAACGTTGTGCAAGTATAAATCAGGGACCGAGACAACTGCCAAAATGATGACAAACACATGTCTGAAGCTGTGTCAGGGACCGAGACAACTGCCACAATGATGACAAACACATGTCTGAAGCTGTGTCAGGGACCTAGACAACTGCCAAAATGATGACAAACACATGTCTGAAGCTGTGTCAGGGACCGAGACAACTGCCACAATGATGACAAACACATGTCTGAAGCTGTGTCAGGGACCGAGACAACTGCCACAATGATGACAAACACATGTCTGAAGCTGTGTCAGGGACCGAGACAACTGCCAAAATGATGACAAACACATGTCTAAAGCTGTGTCAGGGACCGAGACAACTGCCAAAATGATGACAAACACATGTCTAAAGCTGTGTCAGGGACCGAGACAACTGTCAAAATGATGACAAACACATGTCTAAAGATGTGTCAGGGACCGAGACAACTGCCAAAATGATGACAAACACATGTCTAAAGCTGTGATAAACCAACATTTCAACCATAGATGGATCTCCCTCATAATAAATTATCTTGACTTCTTTTACAAATCGCTGATGGGCCAACTTCTCCCCCGCCACACACTCACACCCCAAGCCCATCTACATGAGCGCTAGTGACAAGAATTGTGGCTTCCACTCTATTTAAACATCTGCCCACTTCATTTAACTATCTCTTATTTACGGATGCGCTAAATGATCCTGTATAAGACGAACATTTGGGCTAACTATTTGAGCATGAGTTGGTAGCCTCTCAGCAGTCAAGTGTTTCCACTGGGTAGATTTCGATAAATCTTGTTTTCACTGGGCAGATTTCGATAAATCTTGTTTTCACTGGGCAGATTTTGATAAATCTTGTTTTCACTGGGACAGATTTGGATAAATCTTGTTTTCACTGGGCAGATTTCGATAAATCTTGTTTTCACTGGGCAGATTTTGATAAATCTTGTTTTCACTGGGGCAGATTTTGATAAATCTTGTTTTCACTGGGGCAGATTTCGATAAATCTTGTTTCACTGGGGCAGATTTTGATAAATCTTGTTTTCACTATAATTTTCTTCTTCTTCATCTTTCCTTCCTCATTTGTCTTTCAGCGTCGAGGGGAGATATTATGTACGGTCTTTTGCTCTTCTACTGGCCTCTCCAGATGTTATGTTTTCTAGCGCTTTTAATATTCCATTAATCCATCTTTTTATCGTGATCGGCCATTGTGTCTGATGTTCTCTCAACGCTTATTGAAGGCTCGTTGTGCTTTGACCTTTCTGCCTTATCACGTGGCCAAACCATGTTATGTTATTTCTTTATATATTCTAAGGCGGGAATTATTCCTACCTTTCTTTCAGTTCTTCATTTCTGATCTTATCTCTCAGACTGTTTCCTGTCATTCGTCTAACACATTTCATCTTGGTAGAGGTTATTTTTCTTATTGTTCTTGTGTCTAGGGTCCAGGTCTAACATTGGTAGCACAACGTTAGGGTGGAGATGATTGGTAATTGTGATCTAACGAACACCAGAAAGCACATTAAACAATGTTTCTAGTAAAGACGAGGGAGCCGCGATAGCTCAGTGGTTAGTGAACTGGACTACAAAGAACAAGAGGTAGGGTTCGATCCCAACCGACGGCTTTCAGGTTCACCCAACCTTAAATGGGTACCGGATTTTTTTTTTCTGGGAAAGTAAAGCGGCACGGGCGTAATACCGACCACATTATCCCAAAAATCATGTGCCGAAGGTCTGTAAAATTTATGGTCACTAACACCATATTCCCTATACGTCACTTGGCGTGACGGGGGCACTTTACTACTTTTTTTTTTTTACTAAAGACGAGGGAAAAGGTCAAGTCAACAAAAAAATCCCATAGAAAGATTTGCTACTGGTAATACTCACCATTGCTGGTTGAGGTTTAGGGGTCTCATCCAAGGGACTGGCAGCCAGTTGTGTAGGTAGGACTCCTGCCCTTTGAACCGTCCCTTGAACGTCTCTTCAATTTTGGAGTACGAAAAGGCACAGACAGCAGATCCTCTGATACCATTCCTGGGGAAGTGTCCAAGAATCTCAAGTTTGGTTGAAATTGTAAAGATAAATCATCAAATGTGTCAGTAAACAAGTACAGACAATTAAATATGAACTTAAATTAAACAAGGATGCAGTATAGTTAAACAAGGATGCAGTATAGTTAAACAACGATGCAGTATAGTTAAACAAGGATGCAGTATAGTTAAACAAGGATGCAGTATAGTTAAACAAGGATGCAGTATAGATAAACAAGGATGCAGTATAGTTAAACACGGATGCAGTATAATTAAACAAGGATGCAGTATAGTTAAACACGGATGCAGTATAATTAAACAAGGATGCAGTATAGTTAAACACGGATGCAATATAGTTAAACAAGGATGCAATATAGTTAAACAACGATGCAGTATAGTTAAACAAGGATGCAGTATAGTTAAACAAGGATGCAGTATAGTTAAACAAGGATGCAGTATAGATAAACAAGGATGCAGTATAGTTAAACACGGATGCAGTATAATTAAACAAGGATGCAGTATAGTTAAACAAGGATGCAGTATAATTAAACAAGGATGCAGTATAGTTAAACAAGGATGCAATATAGTTAAACATGGATGCAGTATAGTTAAACATGGATGCAGTATAGTTAAACAAGGATGCAGTACAATTAAACAAGGATGCAGTATAGTTAAACAAGGATGCAGTATAGTTAAACATGGATGCAGTATAGTTAAACAAGGATGCAGTACAATTAAACAAGGATGCAGTATAGTTAAACAAGGATGCAGTACAATTAAACATGGATGCGTTATATATATCATCCTTAGTAACTTCTTATTCTCACTTTACAATCACTAGAGTATGAAAAATATTGCAAAGTCTAATACAAGAGAACACAGATGGACCCTTGCTGATATTCTTGAGGACCTGAATATTGCAGATGTCCACTTTCTCGCCGCTACAGATAGACTAGATTAAAGACCTAGCAAATAATACAGAGAAAATTGGACTTGCGATTAACATAAATAAAAGGAAACAGAGGAGGATGGACGCAACAATCAACCAATCACAGTCTAGATTGTGAACATGGAGGATGGACGCAACAATCAACCAATCACAGTCTAGATTGTGAACATGGAGGATGGACGCAACAATCAACCAATCACAGTCTAGATTGTGAACATGGAGGATGGACGCAACAATCAACCAATCACAGTCTAGATTGTGAACATGGAGGATGGACGCAACAATCAACCAATCACAGTCTAGATTGTGAACATGGAGGATGGACGCAACAATCAACCAATCACAGTCTAGATTGTGAACATGGAGGACGAAGAGGTGTTTGTCTACTTGGGTTTAAACATGGCTGTGGATGGAAACGCTGAAGCAGAAATGATAACTCGCCTGCCTAAGTCCAGTCAATTACTTGCATCATTTCAGATAATGTCAAATTCACATTACAGCAGAACCAAAACAAAAACTCGCATCTCCTAGTCAAATGTGATAACCATCCTACTGTATTGTTCAGAATCATGGAAATTTACCGAAACTATCTGCTCTAAACTCGAGGTAATTCAAAGGAGATATTTCTTTGTAGAATACTGGGTGGATTTTTCTTTGTAGAATACTGGGTGGATTTTTCTTTGTGGGTTGTCTAACAATTATCTTCAGCCAAAGTTCTTCAAAAGGAACCTGCGCTCATGACAGCATAACAGAGATCCTAAAGAAAAGATGGCGCTTAACAGGCCATGTTCTCAGAATATCCCGGACAGGTATATCAAGAGTAGCCGTTCACTGGACTCCAGACAGCCGTCGTCAGGAGAAAGGACAAAATAGACATCGCGCAGAGGGCTTGAAAGACTGGCTTATGAAAGATAACGATTGAGACCTGTAGTCGTTGTTGTATGTCCTTGAAGGCGTTCATAGGGCTAGGCAGTATGTTAGAAATGTCAATCCACATGACATTCATTCAAAGCATTATGGGATGTAATATTTTTCTTTATTATCTCCTCGCGTTTACTTTACCTTCTTCTACTTCTCATTTACCAGGGCAAGAGAAGGGGGGGGGGGGGGGCAAGAGAAAGAGAGAAAGAGATAAGAAAGTGGTAGATAAACAGAGAGATTGAGTAATGAATTGAGAGAGCGAGAGAGACAACAGACAAAGTCAGACAGTGAATAAAACTTCAAAAGGGCAGCTTACTCTGGCGTATTGAAAACTCCATAAATCAGATCTGACCTGTCCCCACTGTCCGAGGTCGGCCTGTAATTTCCTTGACCAATCTCCGAAGTGGACTCTGGGAAAAAAAAAATTGGAAAAGAACACCTTATGTTTTGATGGTATCCATGGTCACGTCGGTAACACACCAAAAACTAAATACGTATATGACATTAAGTAAATCTCACTCACTTCCACATATTTGTCAGGATAATAGTATGATAAATTGTATGTAGACAAACAACTAATTGCACTAAAACGTTCCCAGTAGTTCTAATTCTGTACTCTCTCCAACATAGTCATCAATTACTAGTCACCATCATCAAGTACCGGGCCTGCTGGTGTAGGTGATCATGTTTCTCCACAACTTTCGATCTCGACAGTTATTTATCATTTCTGTTGTTGACCTTCTGCCAAGCCATTCTCTTAAGCTGTCTGGTATCTTTTCTCTTTGCTTCCCCTCTATCTCTTCGTCCTACACTTTTTCCAGTTGTTACAATATATTCCAGTTGTTCTCTTATCATTTACATGGCCAAAAATGATGATTGTTTCTTCCTAATATTGGAAATTAGCTCTCTTTTTGCTTTGGCCTCTTTCAGAACGTTTTCATTACTCTTCTTAGCTGTCCATGGTGCTCTCAACATTCTTCTGTAAAACCACATTTCGAAAGCCTCTAGTGATTTTTAGCAAAAGCAGCTTTCCAAGAGATGAGGAAGATACTATGCAATCCATTTTAGACAACAGAAACAAGAAAAAGAGTTCTTAAATATTATGTAGAGCCAGTCTTAAAATATGAATGTGAATCATGGACAATAGGACAACATACAATTACAAGTATCTTTATGTAAATCTACAAGACGAGATGAAAGTGGCTTGACTCACGTATTTCGTCAAAGTAGAACGGGTAGTCGCCTGGAATGGAGCAGTTCAGCCTGGCCTTGAAGAAAGATGTGAATGTGTTCTGGTGCCTGACAGATCCCCTGTCGTTCTTACACACGCGAGCAACACGCGAGAACACAGCCTGTAACATAGACATCCAACAATAGTCTTGAAAATGGCAGTGACATATTTGTTATCTTTAAGTCATACTAACTCACACACTCACTCTCACTAACTCATCCCCTCACTCATCCACTCATTCACTCTCACTCATTCATTCACTCACTCACTCGCCCGCTCTCCCATATAACTATCGATGCAAGGTCGCAAGTAAAGCTGGACAAAATAAACATACAATTGTATTTGACAGCTAAACTAATAAAGAAACATTCATTCATATTTTTTTTCATCCTTTTTCCTCTCAGGCCGAAGACGGCACATAGAACGGAAGTGATAGTTCTCGATGATTGACTACTTGCTGCTAGATCTTGTAGTCCCATGGTTGAGCCTCCCCTATTAATTGTTCTGCGCAGCGATTCTCTGGGTCTGCCTTGTTTTCATTTAACAGATGGTTTCCACAAAAACACCTGATGATGTCTTTCTTCATTCATCCTCAGCACATGACCCACGTATTTCCAACACCTGCTTATAAAGCTCGACACGTATTTTGTTGATATTCCTCTCCAATCCGTTCGTTTGAAATATTTTCTTTGCAGCTTATATTTGATATCCTACAAAGACATTTATTAATGAGAAAACAAGACAAAGTATGGCGTATTTGTAGGTAGCCACGCTATATGTTATTGTGTTTCCCTGTTAGTTTAGCCCAATATAAATTTGCGTTCATGTTTCTACTTTACACACATTGTAATCTCGGAAACAAAACAACATACATCATAACCTGGTACATTACACTGCCGCCCCCCGAAATACTACCTCCAGGTGGCGATGACATACATCGACTATGGTCTTATGCAAGATAAACTGTTAATATACACTAAACATGTTACAGTCTCATATACATGCGCATAGTGCATTATTGCGCGCACGCGCATACACACACACACACGAATATGTGAGTTGACAATTTATCGCTCTGCTTACACTTTATTGTTAACAAAATCAACCAATCACAACGCACTTTGATATAAGACATCAATTAAACACATTCTTGTCACTTTTCTAGCGACCTCTCTCATTTAAATACATTTATTCGATCACTTTTCTAGCGACCTCTCTCATTTAAATACTTTTATTCTATCACTTTTCTAGCGACGTCTCTCATTTAAATACTTTTATTCTATCACTTTTCTAGCGACGTCTCTCATTTAAATACTTTTATTCTATCACTTTTCTAGCGACGTCTCTCATTTAAATACTTTTATTCTATCACTTTTCTAGCGACGTCTCTCATTTAAATACTTTTATTCTATCACTTTTCTAGCGACGTCTCTCATTTAAATACTTTTATTCTATCACTTTTCTAGCGACGTCTCTCATTTAAATACTTGTATTCTTGTCACTTTTCTAGCGACGTCTCTCATTTGAATACTTTTATTCTATCACTTTTCTAGCGACGTCTCTCATTTAAATACTTTTATTCTATCACTTTTCTAGCGACGTCTCTCATTTGAATACTTGTATTCTATCACTTTTCTAGCGACGTCTCTCATTTAAATACTTGTATTCTATCACTTTCTAGCGACGTCTCTCATTTAAATACTTGTATTCTTGTCACTTTTCTAGCGACGTCTCTCATTTGAATACTTTTATTCTATCACTTTTCTAGCGACGTCTCTCATTTAAATACTTTTATTCTATCACTTTTCTAGCGACGTCTCTCATTTAAATACTTGTATTCTATCACTTTTCATTGTGTTCTCTCTCTCTCTCACACATAAACACACATACACACGCAGAGACACTCATTCTCTATTATTCTACCTTTCAGCTTCCTGTGGAGCATAGGTCTTCAACAAACACTTTCAAAACCATTATGTTTCTTGCCATTCTTTTAAGACCATTCTATGTCTTCCCCATCATCTTCATCTCTGCTTTCCTCTGACTTTTCCAAGAATATTTTGGTCTTCCTCTTTGTCTTTTTCCTTGGGGAATCCAAAAAAGGGCCTGTTGTGTAATACTCTCAGTTGTCTTCTCCGGTGTGTGTCCTATCCAGCACCAGTCTTTGTTGTATCTCTATTGCCACTGGTATTTGACTTTTACATTTCCATAATTCTAAGTTAGTGATTTTGTCCTACAATTTCCATCCCTTTATTCTGCGTAAGCATCCATTAATGAAGGTCTGTATCTTCATGATTGTAATTTTTGTTGTTTTCCATGTTTTACAGCCATATAATAGCACTGCCTTAACACTGGAGTTGACCATTTTTATTTTTGTATTTAATCTAATTTCTTCGGATTTAAATAGATTTCCTAGTGCAAACATGCTCCTCTTGCTTTTGAAATCCTTATTTTGGTATCATTCTCTGTTACTCTCTCTCTCTCTATGGCAATATTATTACCAAGATATATGTAAGATTGTAGGTCTAGTAGATGGTTTCTCCTATTGTTATTTGGTTATTGCCAACTGCATTAATTCTCATAATTTTGGTCTTATCTCTGTATTTTTTCAGTCCCTGGTGTTGTGATCTCTCATCAAGAACGCTCATTTGACCCTGCATCCATTAGATGGTTATGTGATAGAAGAGCTACGTCATCAGCAAAGTCTAAAGTCATTCAGTTGCTGGGTCAGTGACCGCTGGATTCTTATTATCATTATCTGGATGATTTTTTTTATGGATTACTATTTTCACAATCCAATCTATGGCCAGTAGAAAGAGAAATGAAGACAGAGGGCATCTCTGCCTTACTCCTGTTCTTACTTCAAATGCTTCGGTAAGGTGCCTGTCATGTAGTACACTACATTTGATCCCTTCCTACATTATTCTTATCAGGTTAATAAACTTTATGGGGATTCCTTAATGACTCAGTAACTTCCAAAGCATTCCTCTGTCTAAACTATCAAATGATATTTCGTAATCTCTTAATCCGATATAAAGTGGGGACTGTAATTCTAAGCTTTGTTCAACTATTATACGTAAAATAGTTATTTGATCAGCGCATAATCTATTTTTTCCCTAAAACCTGCTTGTTCGTTTCTCTATGGCCTCTTGTAGTCTTCCCAGAATGATTATACTCAGTATTTTCCTACTACTTGTAGTGCCATAAGTAAAAAAGTAAAGGACCTCCGTCACGCCAAGTGGCGTATAGGGAATATGGTGTTAGTGGCCATACATTTTACAGACCTTCGGCACATGATTTTTGGGATAATGTGGTCGGTATTACGCCCGTGCCGCTTTACTTTCCCAGAAAAAAATCAGGTACCCATTAAAGGCTGGGTGAACCGGAAGCCGTCGGTTGGGCTCGAACCCTACCTCTTGTCCTTTTTTGTCCAGTTCACTAACCACTGAGCTATCGCGGCTCTGTGCCATAATTTCACTATAATTTGTGCACTTCGGTAAACATTTCTCTTTGCTAGTTTGATCATATGACCTTTTTCCCCCAGTCTTTAGGTATTTCTTCCCTTTCCTCATTCTCTATTATTTTTGCTTTTTCATTTTCCTTACTCTCTCCTGTTCTTCCTATTTCTGTCTCCTTTCCCTCTTCTATTTTTTACAAATCTCTCCTTTCTATCTATCTGTCTGTCTCTTATTTCCTTTCCCATTCTTCTCTCTCCTTCACATATACACGAACATACACACGAACATACACACCCGAAGATAGAAACACAAACAAACCTTTCCACAGTTGATGTTCTCTACGGCTGTTTCACGGAAGAAGAAAAAGACTTTGTCGTTTTTGTCGTAGGAGCTCACAAAGTTTGGTTCTGTGGATTTCATGAGACAACAATGTCTAGTAAATTGATATGTTTTCATTGACATACGATAATTTAGAATTGACATACAATGTTTCAGAATTGACATACAATGTTTGAGAATTGACATACAATGTTTCAGAATTGACATACAATGTTTGAGAATTGACATGCGCTGCTTAAACAATTCAGTGGTTACAAATAATTAACTGAATACTTGTCATTTCCGTAGACAATAAATAGGGAGGGGGGGGGGGGGTGTGAGAATGATTTATTGTCACATAACTTGGCTACCGATTTTTGTATAGCATATGTGAATATATATGTACAGGTATCAGCGGCGGTTGAGTTATTTCCGGGTCATAATCATTGCACTCCGAACATGTCTTTAGGTGCTCAGATCCCCTACTCAGCAAGTCTCGCAGTGTCCAGCGACTGACGACTCCAGTTGTGTGTTGGTTGATAAGTCTTCTTACACGTCCACTAAGTTTCTCGTTTCTGGATGTGCCCATCTTAACTCTCATCACTTTCATTCGAAGGAGGGATGTGAACTCGTGGTTGTCAAAGTCCTGCATAGAGCGGCGGATATTCAGAAGAAGCATCTGAGGCCATGATTCCCTCTAATATTTGATCAGAATACATAAGACAGTCACACTCCAGCTCACTAAGTTCAATGTCTGTGTACAACCCGCCACCGTATCCAGTTGGCCGTGATATCTCTCAAGTAATTCAAGCCGTTAGCACAAGATCAGTTTCAATGTTTATGGGGACCAAACCTACACCAGTACATGGACATCTATCGACATCGCAATGTGTATGAGACAAGGCAAATAACTCAGACATTATGATATCATTATAATAATTTTAGACCAATAATTGAATTGTTTTACACAGGGTCAATTACCGTAATCTTCACATGCAAATTATCAGGTTAAAAGTCAACCTAAAGTTTGGGTTCAAACAATAACAATGACAGATGAGTTCAGATGATACAATTATTGTTTCATTATTGGATATTCCCTTTTTACAACGAAATGAGGCTGAGAGAATTATCTTGCAGCAAGATAGACCTACTCCCAAATTGTCACTACTTCAAACGGAAAAGGGTAGGAGCAGAATATTTAATTAAATTTACGTGGTACACAATCAACGCTATTCAAAGCATATGGCTGTCTAGCAGCACAAAGAAGTAGCCGACAGTAACATCTTAGAACAGCCGCTTTGTTGACCGTGTTGCCTTCTAAGCACAAAAAAAGTGTGTGGTCAACTGAAGGCTATAGGGACATGAAAAAAGTATCTATGGAAGTAGTTAGGTGCGAGCTTCAAGTAAAACCACTTAGAAAGAGAAAAAAACGATCGACGAGTGAATGTGCTGTCCGAGTTCAGTGTATCGTAAAGTATGCGTGCAGTCTATGTACGTTATTTTTATTATACATGTAATGCGACCACTCATCACGTCCTGGCCTCCTTTGGTTTCGAACCCACCGTCAGCCGCTGAAAGTATGTCAATATCTGTGAGGGTTTGTCTATCTCTGCGAGGGCTTGTGTAAGTCTGTGAGGATTTGTCTATGTCTATGAGGGTTTATTAATGTGTGCGAGGGTTTGTCTATGTCTGTGAAGGTTTGTTAATGCGTGTGAAGGCGTGTTAATGTGTGCGAGGGTTTGTCTATGTGAAGGTTTGTTAATGTACATGATGGTTTGTCTATGTCTGTGAAGGTTTGTTAATGCGTGTGAAAGCGTGTTAATGTGTGCTAGGGTTTGTCTATGTCTGTGAAGGTTTGTTAATGCGTGTGAAGGCGTGTTAATGTATGCGAGGGTTTGTCTATGTGAAGGTTTGTTAATGTACTTGATGGTTTGTCTATGTCTGTGAAGGTTTGTTAATGCGTGTGAAGATGTGTTAATGTACTTGATGGTTTGTCTATGTCTGTGAAGGTTTGTTAATGCGCGTGAAGATGTGTTAATGTATGCGAGGGTTTGTCTATGTCTGTGAAGGTTTGTTAATGCGCGTGAAGGCGTGTTAATGTGTGTGAGGGTTTGTCTGTCTGAGAGGGTTAATTAATGTGTCTGATGGTTTGTCAATGTCTGTGAGCGTTTGTTTGTAAGGGTTTATTAATGCTTGTAATGATGGTTGTCTATGTCTGTGATAGTTTCTTAAAGTCTGTGATGGTTTATTAACGTCTGTGATGGTTTATTAACGTCTGTGATGGTTTATTAATGTCTGTGATGGTTTGTTAATGTCTGTGATGGTTTATTTATGTCTATGATGGTTTATTAATGTCTGTGATGGTGTGTTAATGTCTGTGATGGTTTATTTATGTCTGTGATGGCTTGTTAACGTCTGTGATGGTTTATTAACGTCTGTGATGGTTTGTTAACGTCTGTGATGGTTTGTTAACGTCTGTGATGGTTTGTTAACGTCTGTGATGGTTTATTAACGTCTGTGATGGTTTATTAACGTCTGTGATGGTTTATTAACGTCTGTGATGGTTTATTAACGTCTGTGATGGTTTATTAACGTCTGTGATGGTTTATTAACGTCTGTGATGGTTTATTAACGTCTGTGATGGTTTGTTAACGTCTGTGATGGTGTGTTAACGTCTGTGATGGTTTATTAACGTCTGTGATGGTTTGTTAACGTCTGTGATGGTTTGTTAACGTCTGTGAGGGTTTATTAACGTCTGTGATGGTTTATTAACGTCTGTGATGGTTTATTAACGTCTGTGATGGTTTATTAACGTCTGTGATGGTTTGTTAACGTCTGTGATGGTGTGTTAACGTCTGTGATGGTGTGTTAACGTCTGTGATGGTTTATTAACGTCTGTGATGGTGTGTTAACGTCTGTGATGGTGTGTTAACGTCTGTGATGGTGTGTTAACGTCTGTGATGGTGTGTTAACGTCTGTGATGGTGTGTTAACGTCTGTGATGGTGTGTTAACGTCTGTGATGTTGTGCCCGTGTCTGTCAGACGTCCAGTACATCCACCGATCTCGTCAAACAAGTTGTGAAAGCATCATCAAATACAAATAATGAAGTTGGAAAAGAAAGATTAGCAGGACAACATCACAGAGGGGATGTGTCTTAGTTTTTCTTCTCCTGCTTTCGAGATAGGTCCACGTCAAATCTTTTTTTTTTAAAAATCACTCATCTCTTTAAAACGTCGGCAAATTCTCGGATTGTTTTAATTACTTAATTAATTTTATTTTTTTTTATTTGTGTAGGGAAGGTTGAGGGGGGGGGGGGGGGAGAGATAATGTACCTTATATATGAATAGTGAATTTTTTTTCAATCTGGTATCCATTTATGGCTGGGAGTACCACAGAAGCTTTTGATCTGGACCCAGCTAGAACTCTTGTTTTCAGTAGACCACTGCTCACTGTTCAACCACGATTTTGTAAAGTGTGAGGTTAAAAACAATACGGTCTGGCGATTATTGCTGGTGCAGTGAAGAGCAGTTTGAGAGAGAATGGATGGTTAATTTGTTCCCAGTTTGAGAGAGAATGGATGGTTAATTTGTTCCCAGTTTGAGAGAGAATGGATGGTTAATTTGTTCCCAGTTTGAGAGAGAATGGATGGTTAATTTGTTCCCAGTTTGAGAGAGAATGGATGGTTAATTTGTTCCCAGTTTGAGAGAGAATGGATGGTTAATTTGTTCCCAGTTTGAGAGAGAATGGATGGTTAATTTGTTCCCAGTTTGAGAGAGAATGGATGGTTAATTTGTTCCCAGTTTGAGAGAGAATGGATGGTTAATTTGTTCCCAGTTTGAGAGAAAATGGATGGTTAATTTGTTCCCAGTTTGAGAGAGAATGGATGGTTAATTTGTTCCAGTTTGAGAGAGAATGGATGGTTAATTTGTTCCCAGTTTGAGAGAGAATGGATGGTTAATTTGTTCCCAGTTTGAGAGAGAATGGATGGTTAATTTGTTCCCAGTTTGAGAGAGAATGGATGGTTAATTTGTTCCCAGTTTGAGAGAGAATGGATGGTTACTTTGTTCCCAGTTTGAGAGAGAATGGATGGTTAATTTGTTCCCAGTTTGAGAGAGAATGGATGGTTAATTTGTTCCCAGTTTGAGAGAGAATGGATGGTTACTTTGTTCCCAGTTTGAGAGAGAATGGATGGTTAATTTGTTCAGAGTTTGAGAGAGAATGGATGGTTAATTTGTTCCCAGTTGAGAGAGAATGGATGGTTAATTTGTTCCCAGTTTGAGAGAGAATGGATGGTTAATTTGTTCCCAGTTTGAGAGAGAATGGATGGTTACTTTGTTCCAAGTTTGAGAGAGAATTGATGGTTAATTTGTTCCCAGTTTGAGAGAGAATGGATGGTTACTTTGTTCCCAGTTTGAGAGAGAATGGATGGTTAATTTGTTCCCAGTTTGAGAGAGAATGGATGGTTAATTTGTTCCCAGTTTGAGAGAGAATGGATGGTTAATTTGTTCCCAGTTTGAGAGAGAATGGATGGTTAATTTGTTCCCAGTTTGAGAGAGAATTGATGGTTAATTTGTTCCCAGTTTGAGAGAGAATGGATGGTTACTTTGTTCCCAGTTTGAGAGAGAATGGATGGTTACTTTGTTCCCAGTTTGAGAGAGAATGGATGGTTACTTTGTTCCCAGTTTGAGAGAGAATGGATGGTTACTTTGTTCCCAGTTTGAGAGAGAATGGATGGTTACTTTGTTCCCAGTTTGAGAGAGAATGGATGGTTACTTTGTTCCCAGTTTGAGAGAGAATGGATGGTTACTTTGTTCCCAGTTTGAGAGAGAATGGATGGTTACTTTGTTCCCAGTCTCTGGAGTAGTCTTTGTAAGTAGCAATGTCCGAGTTTAGCTCAACTCACAACGTCTCATGCAGCAGCTGCGACAGACCAGCAGTTGCTGACTGTATACATCTGTGTTAACACATCCCGTCCCCTTTCATTCCAAACAATAAAGAGACGAGAGAGGGTGCTCATTTGACAAAACGGTTAATATCACGTCTTCAAATATCACATTCTACTACACAGGAAAATAAAAAAAGTTCTCTTTTTTTCTCTCTCTCTTTCTTTCTCTCTCTCTCTCTCTCTCTCTCTCTCTCTCTCTCTATGTCTCTCCTTATATAAATAACAATTACGTGATTTATAAACATGGTGGAAAGTTTACAAATGACGTGTTGCTGGAAAGTGAAGCTGCTATATGACATCGCTAACAGACATGGAGGATTGCTTCACACCACGGCTACAGTTGAACCAAGTGGCGGTGGTAAGTCAGTCAAGTCAAGTAACAAAGGGGTGTGTCTCAATAACAAGACAAAGGACATATCATTCCACTGCTTAGCAAAGTTGTCTATCCGAAGAATTTGGTTGTCTATATAAACATCTGTAAGAGGCCATAGGTTTTTTGTTCAGCGCTGTCCCATTTTACAGTTGGCATATCTCAGTGAGTTATCGTCATCATGTGCCATACCGGTTGGCGTAGGCTATCATGTCCTTCCACAATCTTCTATCTACAATGCATCGTATCAGTTCTGTTGTTGACTGTTTTCCGTGTCATGACACCAAGCTATCCAGTATTTTCTCTCTTTGTCGTCCGCGATCTTTCTTTCCTTTTATTTTGCCAGTTGTAACCAAGTATTCCAACTTTCCTCTTCTCATAATGTGCCTGAAAAATGTAGATTGTTTCTTTCTGATGTTTTTTAGGAGTTCCCTTTTTGTGTTGGTCTTTTTAGCTGTCCAGGGAACTTATAACATTCTTCTGAGAAATCCCATCTCTGTGGCCTCTAATCGTCTTCTCATTTGAGTATTTTCAGTGAGTTATACAAGATGCAATTTAAAGGGTGTGAGTTGCTTTCTGCGTGTGTTGTTTGTCTGCGTGTGTTGTTTGTCCGTGTGTTGTTTGTCTGCGTGTGTTGTTTGTCTGCGTGTGTTGTTTGTCTGCGTGTGTTGTTTGTCTGCGCGTGGCTGTGTTCAATCTTGAACGTTTTTGGAGGTGAGTGAATGGGGTAATATAGAAAGCATTAACGGGGGGTGACAAAAGCTGTAGGTTCGATCCTAGCATCACAAAATCTTGATACGCTCCTGCTTTATAACCACCACAATAAACCTCAGGTTAACCTGACAGGCACAAACTAATGGCCTGCATCACCTCAGAGGCAGAAACATATCAGCAACAAAATATCAACAAAAAACAGATCAACAACGAAAGATCAACAAGACAGAGCCCAACAAAAACTTACCATTCAGAAAAATAGAGTCACGTGTCTGTGTCCTGACTAAATTACTGTCGTTGACCTTCTGTAGAACCAAGGGGTCTCTCTCGTCGGCATCCGAGACAGTTGCAGCAAAGATTTTTCCATCTGAAATATATCGGAAATATTTGAACAAAGATGAAAAATATACTTCAACTAGAATGTGATAACTTCATTTTTGTACACTTTATAACGAGAATGTGACAACTTCCTTTTTGTACACTTTATAACGAGAATGTGACAACTTCTTTCTGTACACTTTAATTAGAACGCGTCAAGAAAAAGCTCAACTTGAGCGCTATCACTTTGATTCTCTGCATCGTAAACGAAACATAAGAAGAAATACTACAAACTAGTTATTTCTCAAGCTTTAGTCACAGATATTTTAGTTGTCTTGTTGAATTTTTAATGTCATTAATATAATGAGAATATAGGCCCGTGTCAGGTACATTTCGGCAGAACAGAAGGAGCTACACGCCACAACTTAATAACAGTTATGGCAGAAAACTGCAGCGATGACGATGGCGCTGGAAAGGACACACACTACGGAAGCCAACTGAGAGTATTACACTACAGGCCCTTTTTTGGAATCCCCAGGGGAAAAGACAAAGAGGAAGACCAAGGAATTCTTGGAGAAGACAGATAGAAGCAGAGATGAAGATGATGGGGAAGACATGGAATGATCTTAAAAGAATGGCAAAAACAGAACGATTTGGAAAGTGTTTGTTGAAGACCTATGCTCCACTGGGAGCTAAAAAGGTAGAAGAAAGATGGCAGAAAACTACATATTTCACACAGGAATGCTTCAAATTAATTAATCCTTGAAATATTCCTTCTCGCGGGCATTGATGAACTGAAATAGTAACAAACATAATGAACTATGTCAGTTTAACGAAACGTGTTCAACATATAAGAGTTTGGACAGTCGGGGCGAAACACTTTGGTGCTTGCTGGAACGGGGGCTGATCAGATACGGGAATGCCCCGCTTGCAGGAAAGCCACACCGTTCTAAAGTCATCCGTGCGCACTAACGTTCATTTTCCTTATGGCCGCAGCGCAGTGTGCAGGGAAGACACTTTATTTGTATTTCTCATTCTAGTTCGAAATTATTTGATTATTAATTTTATATTTTAAATACATATCTGTGTGTGTGTGTGTTGTATGTTTGTTCCTGTTGAAGGCCTATTGAGCCGAAACGTCGTTCTAATTTGTATCGTCCACGTATTACATAAAGCTTTAACCACATCATTCTCTCTCTCTCTATATATATATATATATATATATATATTTTCATTTCATCGTTGTAAAGTCTACGGTCTCTAAAGGCTAAGCTAGAAAATGCACATTTAAAAGTTCTGACACAAGTGGAACCACTATCACTGAAAATGAATGGGGGGGGGGGGGGGGGTGATGTAGTAGACCCAAAACATCTTCATCAATACATGCTTCAAGACTTATAAGAATATTGTTAAAATGCCGATCTGTGATAAGAGCAAGCAGCTGCATATATCGTTCCCACATCAGTCATGAAGCGCTGTGGGGCGTGGCAGTTTTTTGCAACTTGGACCAAGTATCTCTCACTGCCTGTTGTTAGCACATGCAGCTGCAGGAATTCTGCATTATCTTATCAACGTCTTGGTCTTCCTGTAGTTTCAGGTTACTGGATGTTGTTGTCAGCGCGCAGTGGTACCTGGTCAGGATGAAGTCATTTGCAACCGCGGCGGGTAGATGATGATGCGATCAGCTATTGGTTCTAGGTCCTAGCACATAACAGTTAGTTATAGGTCGCTGAGCACTTCTGCCTAGAGCTGTCTGGTATCATGACCTGTGTTCACTCATATTAACTTCAATACACATTTACTGTTTGTTCCACACTTACTGTTTGTTCCACATTTACTGTTTGCTCCACATTTACTGTTAGTTCTACGTTACTGTTTGTTCCACATTTACTGTTTGTTCCACACCTACTGTTTGCTCTACATTTACTGTTACTTCTAAGTTTACTGTTTGCTCCACATTTACTGTTAGTTCTACGTTTACTGTTTGTTCCACATTTACTGTTTGTTCCACACCTACTGTTTGCTCTACATTTACTGTTACTTCTAAGTTTACTGTTTGCTCCACATTTACTGTTAGTTCTACGTTTACTGTTTGTTCCACATTTACTGTTTTCCACGTTTACTGTTTGTTCCACATTTACTGTTTGTTCCACATTAACTGTTTATTCCACATTTACTGTTCTACGTTTACTGTTTGTTCAACATTTACTGTTTGTTCCACATTTACTGTTTGTTACAGACCTACTGTTTGCTCTACATTACTGTTAGTTCTAAGTTTGCGTTTGTTCTATGTTTACTGTTTGTTTCACGTTTACTGTTTGTTCCACATTTACTGTTAGTTCTAAGTTTACTGTTTGTTCCACGTTTGCTGTTTGTTCCACATTTACTGTTTGTTCCGCGTTTACTGTTTGTTCCACATTTACTGTTTGTTCCACATTTACTGTTCTACGTTTACTGTTTGTTCCACATTTACTGTTTGTTCCACATGTACTGTTTGTTCCACATTTACTGTTTGTTACAGACCTACTGTTTGCTCTACATTTACTGTTAGTTCTAAGTCTGCTGTTTGTTCCACGTTTACTGTTTGTTCCACGTTTACTGTTTTTGTTCCACATTTACTGTTTTTTCCACATTTACTGTTTGTTCTACGTTTACCGTTTGTTCTACGTTTACTGTTTGTTCCACATTTACTGTTTGTTCCACATTTACTGTTTGTTCCACACTTACTGTTTTCTTTTTTTTATTTGACTAACATTCCCACTTATATACATTTCACTGTATTTATTTTCTGTATTTTCTTGTACATTTTAAAACAAAGCATATTTTGAGTCGGATTTACTCATGATGCTCTAAGCAAAAATCACCGCATTTTCTTCTATTCTCTTAAAATTGATTAGTGGTTCAAGAGTTACTTCCTAGTGATCGTATCATTACAGCTATGTTCGTCACTTCTATGCTAGCACATATTTAGGAAATCTGATGATTCTTGAATGTCAATTACGCTGTTCTTCAATGAGAAGAACATATGGAATCACAATTATGATATGCACGTCAGTATGGGCATGTTTCGGCAAACTTTAGCAAAATATGAGGAGGTTGCAGTTGATTAAAATGGCAGCATTTCTCGGTAGAGTTAAATAACATGCAACATTGCTGTGACTCAATGCAGGTATACCCCGAGTTGCATGGACGATATTCTGTGTGAGCGTTGGAACGCGTAGGTGGAGCATGCTGTTCGTTTTAACAGCTGCACACTTTAGACACTTAGACACACAGGAGTAGCCAGGAAACAGGACTCATTCCCTCCCGCGCTGTCGAACCTGCAGATATGTCTCATTTACAAGGAATACACGAGGATTTATCCGCACATTCTCCCGCAGTTAGGCACGGTTATTAATGCCAACGATTACAGCAAGGTGCCCCTACACTAAAAATGTGTCTCATTTAACAGCTACAGCACCGCAGGGCTACCCTAACATTTTGGCAAAATATTACGCTTTCAAAACACGCAAGGTTGAGCACGGGGCTCAACATCATCATCATAATAATAATAACCATCTTTCAAGCTCAAGCTATAATCAAGGGAAACATAAACAAATATATTAGATAAATAAACTTTGGGCTTAGAATAAACTAAAGAATGACTACTTATCATTGTGGAAAATAGCATGTATTAACACAAAATAAACCATAATCTAGTTTCTTTCTGTGGTTCACCTGTTGACTACTAAAAGAAATAATTGTCCTCTTCGACATCCGTCCTTAGATGGGAGTACATATGTTGTGTTGTAGCTTGCAGTAGAACTGTGATATTTACGCCTTTAGGCCCAGCACATACGATTTCAGAATGTTATTTTCGAGAACCGAATTATTTCCCTTTTCTATCCCTAACCGCTTGACCATATTTGACAGGTTAGTCTGTTCTGGAGGCACCTCGAAGAGGTGAAGGATGGTCTAGATGGTTTTGGTTCACCGATCCTGGCGCAAGCCATCAGCTGTGTGTCGTTGACAGCTTCCAGCTCCGCTGCTATGAGGCGCCTTTGCTTCCAGTTCTAGTTTAACTTCTTCAGCGTTCAAGTCGTGTCTAGCCATCTCTGGGTAGTGAGATCCGATGTCTAGTCATCTCTGAGTATTGAGATCCTATGTCTAGCCATCTCTGGGTAGTGAGATCCGATGTCTAGTCATCTCTGAGTAGTGAGATCCTATGTCTAGCCATCTCTGAGTAGTAAGATCCTATGTCTAATCCTCTCTATGAAGTGAGATATGATGTCTAGCCATCTCTGAGTAGTGAGATCCTATGTCTAGTCCTATCTAGGAAGTGAGATACGATGTCTAGCCATCTCTGGGTAGTGAGATCCGATGTCTAGTCCTCTCTGAGTAGTGAGATCCTATGTCTAGCCATCTCTGAGTAGTGAGATCCTATGTCTAGCCATCTCTGAGTAGTGAGATCCTATGTCTAGCCATCTCTGAGTAGTGAGATCCTATGTCTAATCCTCTCTATGAAGTGAGATACGATGTCTAGTCATCTCTGGAAAAAGAGGTCCGGTGTCTAATCATCTTAGGAAGTGGATCCGATGTCTAATCACCTCTGAGTAATGAGATCGATGTCTACTCACGTGAGATCCGATGTCTAATCACTCTGAGTAATGATATCGATGTCTAATCACCTCTGAGTAATGAGATCCGATGTCTACTCACCTCTAATTAGTGAGATCCGATGTCTAATCACCTCTGAGTAATGATATCCGATGTCTAATCACCTCTGAGTAATGAGATCCGATGTCTACTCACCTCTAATTAGTGAGATCCGATGTCTAATCACCTCTGAGTAATGATATCCGATGTCTAATCACCTCTGAGTAATGAGATCCGATGTCTACTCACCTCTAATTAGTGAGATCCGATGTCTAGCTATCTCTGGGAGTGAGATCCGGGGTCTATCCCTCTCTGGGAGGTGAGATCCAGGGTCTAGCCCTCTCTGGGAGGTGAGATCTAGGGTCTAGCCCTCTCTGGGAGGTGAGATTCGGGGTTTAGCCCTCTCTGGGAGGTGAGATCCGGGGTCTAGCCCTCTCTGGGAGGTGAGATCCGGGGTCTAGCCCTCTCTGGGAGGTGAGATCCGGGGTCTAGCCATCTCTGGTGAGTGAGATCCGGGGTCTAGCCCTCTCTGGGAGGTGAGATCCGGGGCCTAACCCTCTCTGTGAGATGAGATCCGGGGTCTAGCCCTCTCTGGGAGGTGAGATCCGGGGTCTAGCCCTCTCAGATAATGGCGAAACAGGAGGTCCCATGGGCATTTGCGAACGTTAAAAAAACATTTGCAGTTAAAAGTCGATAATAGTAGACCAAAATAGCCCCTCACACCAATCCCAGGCCGTGCTACGGAGTTCGTGCATGTGGGTCAGGGTTTCCTCGGAGTAATCTCCATATTTCTAGAGGAAAATCGGAGCACCGTTTCGTCCGGTGTGCTATAATGATGACCCTAACATTACATCTCGTTCTGATTGTGCTTCGCGGAGCTGCTTACGACAGAGTCCAATGATGCTACTGACTGCTCTCTATGTTGGTTTGTGTGCATTAACATATCATTAACTCGGTACACTTGATTGATTGCATTTTATATGTCTATCTAACATCCACCTTTTCCATAATCTATGTTCTATTAGACGTTGATAAATGACATACCAAAGTAATATTTGAAAGAATGCAAGAGTCCACCGCAGAATATGCAGATATGTTGTGGGAGAGGCCAAATAGATCCAAGCAGTGGACCGGAGACGGCACGCGGTTGGAAGACCCCTGTCCCACAATTACTTGTCCGGACAAGAATAGAACGTAACAGAACGTGACGGCGTGAAGGTCACGGGTGACAGGTTTTCATGAACACGTAAATCCACCTTCAACGGGTATCATGTGAAGACGGCAGGGGGTGGGGGTGTGTTGGAACACTGTACTATTCTTTAAGTAATCCTCCATCTTTGTGCCCGGGGTTACCAAAGTTGCAGCGTGAGATTTTTTTCTCTCCAGAACTTCACGTTAAGCTGTACCTCGGGGACTGACACGCGAAGATGGGGAGGTGTTGAAACAGGTAGGCTGCTTTCATCTATTCCACTCCAGTTCACAAAAAAACTGCAACAAAAAGTCGTGAATGTGTTCTACATGCTGCTTGAAATGTAGGCCCTCTCTTTCAACAGCCAAAACAAAATAAAACGTCAAAAAAAAATCTTTAATAAACACTCGTAAGTGGTTGTACAAAAATACATTTTGGAAAATAGAAATACTTGAGCTGCTTCGCTAGAATGGATTTGTAAAGTTCGAAAATAGTGCTACGTATTTTTTTTTTACTTTAGCAGGGTACATTTATGTATTGTTGTTGCAGCAATGTTGTTTATTGTTGAATTCAATGGGTGTTGTTGTAGAGTGAAGTTGTAGGTTCTGACTGAAGGTAGGGGGATAGAGTAATTCAAGGAAATGAATTTAGATTTTGAGTAAATGTTGAAGAATGGGTGTATGAGAGTGAGAGTGTGTGTCAAGGCACAACCAAAGGTGTGTGTGTATGTGTGTGTGTAAAAGATATTTGTGGGTTGTGCGTGTGAGCTGTCAAAGTGCAATGTAAGATGTGTGTGCAGCTATCACAACACAAAGAAAGGCGTGTATGTGGCAGCTATCACAACACAAAGTAAGCTGTGCATATGTCAGCTATCACAACACAAAGAAAGGTGTGTATATGGCAGCTACCACAATACAAAGAAAGGTGTGTATGTGGCAGCTATCACAACACAAAGAAAGGTGTGATTGTGTGTGTGTGTGGCAGCTATCACAGCACAAAGAAATGTGTGCGTGGTGTGTGGCAGCTATCACAGCACAAAGAAAGGTGTGCGTGTGTGTGTGGCAGCTATCACAGCACAAAGAAAGGTGTGCGTGTGTGTGTGGCAGCTATCACAACACATGACAAATACTTGGATGTTCGAATGACAGCGAAAGGTGAGTAACTTAAAAATAACTTTCCTTAACAGCCAGAGAACGAAAATAGGGTCGCCCTGCACGATAGCCTTGTGGAAACAAGCAAAACCGTGACCCCTGCATGTCAAGATGATAATTGCTGAATAAGAACTAACATGGACGAGTAACATCAAAAGATGGATAAGTCAGCCTATGACAATCTGCACCATCAAAGCAAGAGACAGAGTGGAATGGCGATCCATGGTAGCCAACCTTCGATGCAGAGACGGCACTCAATGATGATGATGATGAATAAGAACTGTTTTTTTTTATTGGAATGAAATGAGCGGCTGAGAGGACGGGGTGGATGGAAGTGTAACCAGCGAGCACCTGAAGGCACCTATATGCAAACTCTACGCTACTTAAGAGTCCCTGGCGACCTGTAGGCCAACTATGAGTGCGATGTATTGCCCCTTCCCTCCCTCCTCACAATTAGTAACCATAAATATGTTCTATTTTCTAGGAGAAATGCAAGGTGTGGCGAGAAGAGAGAGGATATGGGGGAAAAGTGTTGTGGTGACACCAGAGCCGGGTCATATAAAAACAAACAAGACGATCAGAGAACTAGCTTGAAAAAGAGATTCTTTCAGTCGGGTTGCGGTGAATGTAACGTTCTAGACAGGACATGCGACATGGTCTTTTGCTAATCAAACAGAATATATCACGACGCCCACACAGGATGAGGCACTATAGAGGATTGACCTAAACACCCATTCTTCCAGAACGCGGAAAAGCAACATGACAGAGGAAAGTAAATAGCATCCGAATTGAAAGTCACTAATATCATGGCGAAAACTGGACCGCTTATTAAATGTATGGCACATGTACACGTCAAAGCCTGACAGCCAAACTGGCAGGTAAATACGTAAAGAAACCACCACGAGATTATTGAAACATGTTCGCAACAGCAACCAGTGTCTATACTATATACACAGGGGCGGTGTCGTTAAAAATGCATTTATTCTGTGCAGAATATACTTGCAGAAGAATAGGGAGAAAGGTGTATTCCAACGTAAATGGGTGTTAAAATATGCTTGCTAAATCTGGGCCTAGATTACGGAATCTAGAAGCACGGCACAGAGGGACTGCGTTACATCTCCAGTAACGTGGACAACTTCCGTCCTATGCCTGGTGCAGGTAGACAAAATGTGACAAGTTGTCTTCAAATTAGTCAAGGCGTTAACAAGGTGACAATTCTTGATAGTTACTCCGGTTAATCGCCACAACTAAACGCAATGTCTCAATCTTCTTGTTTGTTTCTTTGCTTGTTTGTTTGTGTAGCCATCTTTATATCTTTAACGAACTCCCGAGGGACTGAATGTTACGCGAATACCAATTTTTCATATTTCTCATACTGGTGTGCCCAGGCGTCCCCCGCCATGCAAGCAGATATTCTCCGACTTCAAGTACTCTCATAATTTTATCGCCCAGAGTTTTACCGTTTTTGGTAGATTTGTCCTGGCCGACGTCTTCCTTCTAGACCACTCAGCCCCCCCGCAGTGTCTCAGTGAACTAAGTGATTCACTTTCAGCCCTCCGCAGTGTCTCAATGAACAAAGTGATTCACTTTCAGCCCTCCGCAGTGTCTCAATGAACTAAGTGATTCACTCTCAACCCCCGCAGTGTCTCAGTGAACTAAGTGATTCACTTTCAGCCCCCGCAGTGTCTCAGTGAACTAAGTGATTCACTTTCAGCCCCCGTAGTGTCTCAATGAACTAAGTGATTCACTTTCAGCCCCCGTAGTGTCTCAATGAACAAAGTGATTCACTTTCAGCCCCCGTAGTGTCTCAATGAACTAAGTGATTCACTTTCAGCCCCCGCAGTGTCTCAGTGAACTAAGTGATTCACTTTCAGCCCTCCGCAGTGTCTCAGTGAACTAAATGATTCACTTTCAGCCCCCGCAGTGTCTCAATGAACTAAGTGATTCACTTTCAGCCCCGTAGTGTCTCAATGAACAAAGTGATTCACTTTCAGCCCTCCGCAGTGTCTCAATGAACTAAGTGATTCACTCTCAACCCCCCGCAGTGTCTCAGTGAACTAAGTGATTCACTTTCAGCCCTCCGCAGTGTCTCAATGAACTAAGTGATTCACTTTCAGCCCTCCGCAGTGTCTCAGTGAACTAAATGATTCACTTTCAGCCCCCGCAGTGTCTCAATGAACTAAGTGATTCACTTTCAGCCCCCGTAGTGTCTCAATGAACAAAGTGATTCACTTTCAGCCCTCCGCAGTGTCTCAATGAACTAAGTGATTCACTCTCAACCCCCCGCAGTGTCTCAGTGAACTAAGTGATTCACTTTCAGCCCTCCGCAGTGTCTCAGTGAACTAAATGATTCACTTTCAGCCCCCGCAGTGTCTCAGTGAACTAAGTGATTCACTTTCAGCCCCCGCAGTGTCTCAATGAACTAAGTGATTCACTCTCAACCGCCCCCCCCCCGCAGTGTCTCAATGAACAAAGTGATTAACTCTCAGCCCCGTAGTGTCTCAATGAACTAAGTGATTCACTCTCAACCGCCCCCCCCCCCGTAGTGTCTCAATGAACTAAGTGATTAACTCTCAGCCCCCGTAGTGTCTCAATGAACTAAGTGATTCACTCTCAGCCCCCGTAGTGTCTCAATTAACTAAGTGATTCACTCTCAGCCCCCGTAGTGTCTCAATGAACTAAGTGATTCACTCTCAGCCCCCCGTAGTGTCTCAATTAACTAAGTGATTCACTCTCAGCCCCCGTAGTGTCTCAATGAACTAAGTGATTCACTCTCAACCCCCGTAGTGTCTCAATGAACTAAGTGATTCACTCTCAACCCCCGTAAGTGTCTCAATGAACTAAGTGATTCACTCTCAACCCCCGTAGTGTCTCAATGAACTAAGTGATTCACTCTCAGCCCCCGTAGTGTCTCAATGAAACTAAGTGATTCACTCTCAGCCCCCGTAGTGTCTCAATGAACTAAGTGATTCACTTTGGATTCTCAAAGTAGGCATTCCGTTATTTGTAGAAGCGCTTCCGCTAAAGTAGATCACACATCTCCTCACACATCTCCTCACATATCTCCTCACACATCTCCTCACACATCTCCTCACACATCTCCTCACACACATCTCCTCAGCGGAGACAGCCTCGCTGATCGACATCTTTCTAGACTCTGTCCAAGCGATTAAGTCGGTCTCAAAATTGGAGTAAGAATTATGCTAATTATTTTGCACAACAATTCTGTCATGACCAAGGAAGATCACCACTGACGCTAGGTATTTCAACAACAACTCAGTCATGTCCAGTAAGATCACCACTGACGCTAAGTATTTCAACAACAACTCAGCCATGTCCAATAAGTTTACAAATTTTCTTCTTCTCATCAACAAGTCGAGTACCATCCGAGAGGGACCTCAGCGAGATAAACAATCAACATTTTTCGGGCACATCATGAGGACAGAAAAGTTGGAATATTGGTTACAACTGGCAAAATAAAAGGAAAGAGAGATCGCGGACAACAAAGAGAGAAAATACTGGATAGCTTGGTGTCATGGCATGGAAAACAGTCAACAACAGAACTGATACGATGCACTGTAGATAGAAGATTGTCGAAGGTCATGATCGCCTACGCCAACCGGTATGGCACATGATGATGAATATTTGTCTCATTGCCAGAAAATGACGATTTTCCTGAAGTTGAAAATACGGTTCTTTTTTTTTTATTTTATTTGACCTGTTTTAAAATCTCCTCATTATTCATTTTATTGTATTTTAAGTATTCTTTTGTGGAACTACATATCTGTGGCCATCAACAATGTTGTTTGTTTGCTTGTTGTCTAAGATTGTAATCCAGACCCCGGAAACTGGCAGTTCTCAAAGTCTTCTACTGAGTAATCGAAGAACGAAGGAGACTAGTCACCAGATGCTGCAGGTACATGACCGCGCACATCACGTGACTGATTAGTGATTGTTCACATTGTATTATATGATCGGTCAGGGCAGGCACGCCCCAGACGGCTCAAGTATAGTCATGGTGTCAACAGTTATCGAGAATTATTTGAGATAACAAGTACATAGTACATAATCTACACACGCTTCTTCGTCTCCTCACATTTACAACATTACTAGGAATCTAAGCCGCCAAGAGGCGCAAATAGAATCGTGAATTTACGATCTAGAATATGTTGTTATTGCGTGGGCGTACTCGTTATAGTTTCAATGTAACTTGGCCCTACATCTTCCGACATCGGTGGTTGTAATACAAATATCTCTACAAATATTATACTCTTTCATACGTCACATCCGTCCAATAAAATAGACGTCTGGGAGATTTCCAAATCTGCAACATTTTGTCACTGCTGGTAAGATTGCAGTGGTTCTCATGTCTGACCTTAGATAGGACAGCATAATCAAAGTCCATCGTTAGTCACGTCAACAATCTCCCGCCATGTGTTCACGCAATGAGAATATATCTTTCATTAGCTGCGTCTGGAAGCTGAATGTAATATTTCATTCATGAAACGCAAAACAGATAAGAAAGTGGTTGCTTAGATAATGGCGGCTGGCGGAAACACGTGCTGTTTACTGGTCGTGCAAGGGAGTGAACTATGAGGTATAGATGAGTACATGAGCAAAAGGGGAAACAATCGACGGACTACGCTAAGTGTTCTTGCTCTTGATCCGCCCATGTGGGTGCCAGAGCTCCATGGTGAGGGGAGAAAAGAAAAGAAAAGAATTACCTGCTACTGTTACCTGCCACGCATGTCTAAAAGGCAACTAAGGAGTTTTGGAAGCGTCGCCTATACTGTCGAGTATGACGTGCAGGGAGCGACCTTGTCAACGGAATTTACCGATGCATTTTGGGAAGTGCTGTGACAAGTGGTGAAGCGGATAAGGGGAATTCCTGACTGCAATGAAAACTAGTTCCATGGATATAATAGAACAAAAGTTCTACAGAAAAGATCTTTTGTTATGCCATTTGGATAAGCTGTTCAATGCTTTTTTTCTCTTGGTTTTCCGCTGCACTTCTTTCCCTATGTGTGTTGCTACAGTATCCGTATTGCCTTCTTTTCGCATCACATGTCCAATAAATGTATAGCATCTCTTCCTTATGATTCCCATGATATTTCTGGTTTCTCCGACTCGTTTTAAACATTCTTCATTAGTAATGTTTGTTATCCACAGAATTCGTAGCATTCTTCTTATACACCACACATTAGCTGTCTCTAATGTTCTTTGTGTTGTCTTACGTATCATCCATCGCTCGTTTCCATATAGTAGAACAGGTTCAATGTACCACTTTAGGAGACGTTTTCTAACATTATGTGATAAAGGTGAACATTCAAGGTGACACTAGCCCCAATAGTCTGACATGGTTTACTATAACTTGGAGTCTATTTTCTAACATTATGTGATAAAGGTGAACATTCAAGGTGACACTAGCCCCAATAGTCTGACATGGTTTACTATAACTTGGAGTCTATTTTCTAACATTATGTGATAAAGGTGAACATTCAAGGTGACACTAGCCCCAATAGTCTGACATGGTTTACTATAACTTGGAGTCTATTTTCTAACATTATGTGATAAAGGTGAACATTCAAGGTGACACTAGCCCCAACAGTCTGACATGGTTTACTATAACTTGGAGTCTATTTTCTAACATTATGTGATAAAGGTGAACATTCAGGTGACACTAGCCCCAATAGTCTGACATGGTTTATTATAACTTGGAGTCTAGTTTCTAACATTATGTGATAAAGGTGAACATTCACTGTGACACTAGCCCCGATAGTCTGACATGGTTTACTATAACTTGGAGTCTAGTTTCTAACATTATGTGATAAAGGTGAACATTCACTGTGACACTAGCCCCGATAGTCTGACATGGTTTACTATAACTTGGAGTCTACTTTCGCTAATTATATATTGTCATTATATCACGTTTCTGTAACATTCAAATTGGTATATTTGCTTCAGTTGTATAAAGAGACCACAAACGAATGTGACATCCTAACGCATCCCTAATGTCACTAGCCATCAATGTCAGCAACTCCAGAATGGTACATTATTCTTGCAGTAGAAAGTTTGGATAAATTATGAACCAGGCAGACCACAAGGTCAAACAATGCGTGGAGGTATGCCCAGTACAAAATAACGATAAATGAAATGTGTGACTCAGTAGTTTCCATATGGGCCCTCAACTGTGGGACAGAAACTGTTAAGACTGTTGTTGTTTCACGTAATCAGTTGGCGTCTCCCAGGACGCCATGGTCAGACACAAATTAGCAACCAAAGGCTTGTCAAAACGTGTAATCATGAAGATATGCTCATAGAGATAACAGACAGACGATACGACTGGATAGGTCAAGTGCTGTGATGAGATCCAGCAGTAATTACAAGAGCTGCAGGCAATGAACCTGGAAAAGTGTGTGTGTGTGTGTGTGGGGGGGGGGGGGGTGAAGGAGATGGATCAAGAATAACCTTTGTGGAATCAGACGACACAGAAGTACTGGCCCCTGACTGCTTTGTCGGTCTGTGCCCAGGAAATAAAGAACAATACCAGCAACAGGCTTGGCCTATAGAAACCACTGTAGTTCTGTGAGAGAATGAAATCCCTGGCTGACAATTATAGCGCGCTGAAGTTTAAGAATTCTGCCCGTCAACAGTTTGATCGCCACTATTATCCAACAAGGAACACTACAGACAAAGCTAGCGATGTGCTATACGATTCACTTCAACGTTGTGCTACCAGCGCCAGACCTTGACCCTAGACGTGAGTGCAATAAGAAAACGAACCACAACCGAGATGAAATATGTCAGATGAAAGACAGGAAACAACTTACAAGATAAGATTAGAAATGAAGAACTGAGAAAAAACTAAGAATAATTCCCACCATAGAATGTGTAAAATGACAACAGATACAATGATTTGACCACGTGATAAGACAGAAGGACCAAAATACAACTCACACACTAGGAAACATAACAGCAGCAGAGACCAAGAGATCAGCAAAAGACAACAAATTATATCTTCACTCTACACTGAAAGGCAAACGAGGAACAGGAAGATATCAGGGGCAACGATGACGTCTGATCTGATATGGGTCACAGCTGCCTGTTGCCGGCGGGTGTCATTAACCAGAGCTGATCAAGACCCTATCTCTCCCTAGGTAGCTCCGGAAACAAACAAAATTAAACAAGGCCAGTAAAACTCAAAGAGGAAAGACAACCCCTCAAATATACAATTGTCATGTTGAAGTTCGTGTGTTGAGTGGAACGATGTAGAGCTTAATGACAACGACATAACGCAACTTTCGCCCATTTAACGCTATTTTTTATGTACTTGTCAACGATAACTAATCTAGGACGACCGCAAAATAAATACGCTTTCCTTGACTGCTACCAGGGTCGAATCTTTCTCTCCCCGTTTGTGCGCCACTTCAAGCATACCCTCCCCTTTCCAACACAATCAACTGTTCTATATTCCTGAGCAAGCAGAGCAATAAAACATAGGAGCTTATCCAAACATCGTGAAACGTGTTTATGGCGACCATAAATAAAAGTAGGTTTCAGAGATTCATAATTAGATAAAGGTTCACTCCATGATAGTGGTTACTGAAGACAAATGACAAAAGACAACTGCTACAGTGTTGACTTCATACACCCGCAGACAACATGAATTTTTCGTTAATAAAAAAATATTCATGAAAATACTAACGGAAGAAATGTTACGACATTCGTTCATGCAGTTTACCAGAAGTATTTTAGTTAAAACGTATATTCCTTAAGTTGGTTATTTATATACATATTTTAAACTTAATTAGGTAAAAACAATATTTAAAATGCTGCAAAAACAGCTCTTATCTTCTGCTTCGCCTTCTTTTTTTCGTCTGCTTATCAACGTCGAGAGGAGATATATTTTGCGATCTTTAGCTTCTCTCTTGACTTTTATGTTTCCTAAATTCTCTAATATTCAATCAAGTAATTTTTGTCGAGGCAGACTGTCTAATCTTGTTCTGTCGTAACGTTTGTTGATAATTCGTTGTGTGACATTTAGTTCTTTCTGTCTTATAACATGGCCAAACTATTCATCTGTTGTCCCTTTATGTATGCTGGCCATGATTCCATGCAATTTTCGTTATGATTCATTGATGATCATATCTCACAGGCTATTTCCTGTAACACGTCTAGTCTAACACATTTCATTGGTGGTTATTTACCTGAATGTTCCAAATTTAGCGTTACGGTCTTGCTCTTGAATCGTAACGTTGGGCTCAAGATAGTGTTGTGGGTGCCCATTTCGTCTCTATTGGTTATTTACTTGCAGCACAGTAATGATAAAGGAGCCGTGATAGCTCAGTGGTTAGTGAACTGGACTACAAAGGACAAGAGGTAGGGTTCGATCCCAATCGACGGCTCCGGGTTCACCAAGCATTTAATGGGTACCGGATTTTTTTCTGGGAAAGTAAAGCAGCACGGGCGTAATACCGACCGCATTACCCGAAAAATCATGTGTCCAAAGTATTTTTTCTCTTTGCTTCCCTCTAACTCTTCGTCCTTTAATTTTCTCAGTTGTTACAATATATTCCAGCTGTTCTCTTCTCATTGCATGGCCAAAAAATGATGATTTTCTCTTCCTAATATTGGAAATTAGCTCTCTTTTTGCTTTGACCTCCTTCAGAACGTTTTCATTTCTCTTCTTAGCTGTCCTTGGTTTTCTCAACATTTTTCTGTAAAACCACATTCAACAGCCTCCAGCGATTTTCTTGTCTGTTGTCCTATTGTCCATGATTCACATCCATATGTTAAGAGTGGTTGGACATAACATTTAAGAACTCGTTTTCTTGTTTCTATTGTCAAAAATGGGAGCCGCGATAGCTCAGTGGTTAGTGAACTGGACTAAAAAGGACAAGGGGTAGGGTTCGATCCCAAACGACGGCATCCGGGTTCACCAAGCCTTATCTATCTATCTTTCGTTCGCCTGAAGTATTGTCTATATCTGCAATGTCGTTTCCTGTATAAATTTTACTGTCTTTTGTAATTCCTGCAGTGGCCCATATAGTTTTGTCTGTAGTGTTGTATCTATGGGCCAATGGATTTTCCTCAGTCTACTATATTCAGTGCAGTCTTGAAGTATGTGTTCAGCAGTCTGGGGTGCCTGTCCACATGTACAAGTAGTTGATGTGCCGATCTTGAATTTGTATACATGTGACTATGGAGTCGATTGTGTCCTGTTCTTAGGCGTATAATGATAACTTGTTCATATCTATTCATATTATGAAAGGCATCCTGATTTGGGGCTTGTGGTCCTCTGATTGATTTGATTATCTGTTTCTTATGATGGTATGTAACTGGTGTATCTAGTTGTGTGCCTGTTGAACCTTCCTTTGCCAACTGATCTGCTTTCTCATTTCCTGGTATTCCACAGTGAGACGGGATCCACTGCAGGGCAACCCTGTGGTGCTTGCAGAGTTCAGTCAATAAGGTCTGCAGATGTGGTAATTTTCTGGATTGTAGTGCCTGGAGTACTGATCTTGCATCTGTCAAAAACACTACAGGCTGTGGGCTAAGATTACTGTTCAGCAGTTTTTCTATTGCCAACTTTATTGCTTGTATTTCTGCATCATAATTGTGACAATATTTCCCTGTTGCTATTTTATTCATATCCCTAGTGTTATTTGGGTACTCTATATATGCACCTGCTACCCCATTCTTTACTGCATTCTGTGCTGATCCATCTGTGTACACACGAATCCATAGGTCTTTTGGGTATTCTTCATCCAGGAAACTGAGAGTTATTGTTTTTCGCTGTAGACTATTTTTGTTCCTCTTTGTCAACTATTCCTTTCACTTCTGTCCGTATTTGAACTGATAATCCTGATTCATCTGTCCAGGGAGTCTGTTCTGGTATGGGCAGAAGGGGTTTAACAACTCTTGGCATGTCTGGCGTTTGTCTACTAATACGCTTGGCTTGGTGGATAAAGCTGCTTCTCTTAAGTCGTCCCAATGCAAGATTTTGGAATCTGTCCTTCATTGGATGTCTCGGCATGCATACAATTTTTCTGCCTGTATCAGCACCTTTGTGTCTCTCCGTTCTCTCAGTGTGGTATCCTCCACAATTTCTCCATCTCCAATATTGGTGTTGATTTCATTGCTCCTGTGATGACCCTAAGTGCCTGGTTTTGTACTTTATCCAGTTCTTGCAATGTGGTGTTTGATGCTGAGCACCATGCGGATGATCCATATTCTAAATGTGGGCGTATACTCTGTTGGTAAACTTTACTGAGTATTTTCCCACTCGCACCCCATGTGGTTCCACACAACTTTCTTAGAATAGCCAATTTCCTCCTTGCTTTTTGGGTTGCCTTATTTATCTGCTGTTTCCAAGATAGTTTTGTTATCAAATGTAACTCCGAGATATGTAGCTTGTATGTCTTCTTTCACAGGCTCATTGTTTATGTAGATGGCTCCTGCTTTTTGTTTTGGGGAGAGTGTGAAAAGTGTAGTACTGCATTTGTCTGTATTGATGCTGATACACACATCTATTTGTCCATGAATTCAGTGCATTCATAGCTCTTTGTAGCAATTTGGAGGCCACTGTTGCATACTCCTCTGTGCACCACATTACCAAGTCATCTGCATACATTGCCACTTTGATGCCATGTGGTAGTTCAGTAACTAGGTCATTGATGTAGATCAGAAAAAGTGTTGGAGATAGTACCCCTCCTTGTGGAACGCCCTGGCGCAATAAGACCTTCTTACTCTTAAGACCATCCAGTTGCACTCTGGCTCTCCTGTTATGCAGGTATGCTTTGACCCATTTGTACATCCTGCCATTTACTCCATAATTTCTCAGTTTCTTCAAAAGCCCTTCCTTCCATACCTTATCAAATGCTTTCTTTAGGTCTATCCATGCTGCTAGTACCAGTTTCTTTTCTTGAAACGCATCTTCAATTTCCTGGGAAAGATAGGTGCTTGATCTTCGGTAGAGTAACACTGTCTAAAGCCTGCTTGTTGTGGGACAAGGAGATTTTCACTTTCCAGGTACCACTGCAGTCTGAGATTGATTATACGTTCCATTGTTTTACACAAACAGCTTGTAAGGCTAATGGTCTATAGCTGGATGTCATTGAACCATCTTTTCCTGGCTTTAGTAATGGTATCATAATTGCTTCTCTCCATGCCTGTGGCACTCTACCTGTGATCCAGCAAATGTTGTAGATCTGCAGTAGTTTTGCTTTAGCTGCAGTTCCCAAGTTCTTAATCATTTCATTGGACACTCCATCATTGCCTGGTGACTTTTTCATTTTTAATTTGGATATTGCCAGCTCTAGCTCTCTTTGTGTAATGGGTGTTTCCATTACTTCATGTGTGGTCTCTTCTTGTCTTGCATTTTGTTGTTTTAAACGGGTCTCTTGTCGTTTTTCTAGGCTAATTTCAATATTATTGTCATTTGCAAAGGAGTCTGCAAAGTAATTTGCTGCATGTTTACCTGTTAGAATGTTTCCATCCTTCTTCAGTGTAATTTTGGTGTTCCTTTCTGTACCTTCATCATTCAGCTGTTTTACAAGCTTCCACACTTTTCTTGTGTCTCGTTCAAGATTCAAGGACTCTGTTTTCTCTTTCCAGCTTCTCCGTCTGGCTTGTAGTTTAGCCCGTTGAAATTTGGCTTTAGCATGCTGGTAGTTGTTGTGGTGTTCTTGGCAAGGGTTATTTTCTGCTTGCTTTCGAGATGTTTCCATGTCATTGTGCAGTTCCTCTAGTTCACTACTCCAGTATGGTTTGTAGTGTTTCCGTGCCCCTCTAGGTATTGTTTCACTGGCAGCTTGTATTATTAGTCTACTGAATTCATCAACTATTTTGTTGATGTCTCTATCTGTATTTATATCTTTAGTCAGTACACTGACCAGCTCCTTGTCGTGGGGATGGGGCTTAACAGTCACCAGGGACTGAAAACTAAGACTGGCCAGGCCTTCCTACAACTGAGCAAGACCACAGTCTGCTCTAGCAAGTTCAAGTGCTGAAGTCGGAGGCAACCAGCCAAAAGGCGCACAACAATCAGGATGCCACGCACTCAACGCATATGGAAGTAAAGACTCTAACATCGAAATATTTTACCCCAGATTTCTCAAAGTCTGAAAGGTATTTTTTTTATATTTTACTCAGAGTTAATGGAGTAATTCTGAAGAACTGCCCGAAGACAGTAAAACTTTATAAAACGTGTATGTTGCTGTCAATCGTTTAAACTGCCTCTATTTGTGTTTTGTGTATATCAATGATTATTTCCAATAATTATATCAAACATATTTTGACACAATACTAAACATTATTTTTTACTGTAAAGTAAGATCTACTACTAAATTTAATAGTTCACTTTTTGTACTGGGCCCTTGTTCTCTCTTCGCAAAATGCAAAAGTGTTTATGGAGACGAGCGTTTTATAAACAATTTCAATCCCAAGAGATGATATTGATTCATTGTCCTACAAATCCATTCATTAAAATGTTGGGGTTTGAGAAATATTTTAGAGCAAAACATGGTTTCAGGGCTTGAATTGTAAGAATAAGAGGACACTATGAAGTCATGCTGAATCATGTTTTGAAGAAACGATTTTGAATGGAACTACAATGTGAGACTTGGAAACATTCAAGGCATGATGTAAATAATTAATAAAATTTTGCGATCTTTAGCTTCTCTCTTGACTTTTATGTTCCTAAATTCTCTAATATTCAATCAAGTAATTTTTGTCGAGGCAGACTGTCTAATCTTGTTCTGTCGTAACGTTTGTTGATAATTCGTTGTGTGACATTTAGTTCTTTCTGTCTTATAACATGGCCAAACTATTCATCTGTTGTCCCTTTATGTATGCTGGCCATGATTCCATGCAATTTTCGTTATGATTCATTGATGATCATATCTCACAGGCTATTTCCTGTAACACGTCTAGTCTAACACATTTCATTGGTGGTTATTTACCTGAATGTTCCAAATTTAGCGTTACGGTCTTGCTCTTGAATCGTAACGTTGGGCTCAAGATAGTGTTGTGGGTGCCCATTTCGTCTCTATTGGTTATTTACTTGCAGCACAGTAATGATAAAGGAGCCGTGATAGCTCAGTGGTTAGTGAACTGGACTACAAAGGACAAGAGGTAGGGTTCGATCCCAATCGACGGCTCCGGGTTCACCAAGCATTTAATGGTTACCGGATTTTTTTCTGGGAAAGTAAAGCAGCACGGGCGTAATACCGACCGCATTACCCGAAAAATCATGTGTCCAAAGTATTTTTTCTCTTTGCTTCCCTCTAACTCTTCGTCCTTTAATTTTCTCAGTTGTTACAATATATTCCAGCTGTTCTCTTCTCATTGCATGGCCAAAAAATGATGATTTTCTCTTCCTAATATTGGAAATTAGCTCTCTTTTTGCTTTGACCTCCTTCAGAACGTTTTCATTTCTCTTCTTAGCTGTCCTTGGTTTTCTCAACATTTTTCTGTAAAACCACATTCAACAGCCTCCAGCGATTTTCTTGTCTGTTGTCCTATTGTCCATGATTCACATCCATATGTTAAGAGTGGTTGGACATAACATTTAAGAACTCGTTTTCCTTGTTTCTATTGTCAAAAATGGGAGCCGCGATAGCTCAGTGGTTAGTGAACTGGACTAAAAAGGACAAGGGGTAGGGTTCGATCCCAAACGACGGCATCCGGGTTCACCAAGCCTTAAAATGGGTACCAGATTTTTTTCTGGGAAAGTAAAGCAGCACGGGCGCGTAATACCGACCACATTACTCAAAACATCATGCGCTGAAGGTCTGTAAAATATAGGGTCACTAACACCATATTTCTCCATACGCCACTTGGCGTGACGGGGGGGGGGGGGGGGTACTTTACTTTTTTTTTATTGTCAAAAATGGATTGCATAGTATCTTTCCTCATTTTTTGGAAAGCTGCTTTTGCCTGAGCCATTCTGCGTCTCACCTCTGTTGTACACCTACCATCTGAGGTTAAACATTGTTCCCAGATATTTAATTTCATTTATCTGTTTTAATATTGTTCCACTTGTTTTTATTTGCACTGAGGTAATGTCTTTTTCTTTGCTGTTACCATTACTTCTGTCTTTTTTTTGTTGTTGTTACCATTACTTCTGTCTTTTTCTTTGTTGTTACCCCATTACTTCTGTCTTTACCCCATTACTTGTCTTTTTGCTACTAAGGATGAGTCCCATATTTTTGCTTTATTCCACTATAATGTCTAACGTTTCTTGTAACTCATTTTCACTCTCCCAAACACAGATACACGATGTTTTAACGCAGCACCAGATGTAGAACATCAGAGTTCAGTCGATAATGAGAAGACTAGACGCCATTCTCACGACGACCTAGGAAACTACTTCCCCTCTTTCTATGTGACTCACACCAAATGTGTATCACACACTTTGTCTATGTGACTCACATCAAATGTGTATCACACACTTTGTCTATGTGACTCACACCAAATGTGTATCACACACTTTGTCTATGTGACTCACATCAAATGTGTATCACACACTTTGTCTATGTGACTCATATCAAATGTGTATCACACACTTTGTCTATGTGACTCACACCAAATGTGTATCACACACTTTGTCTATGTGACTCACATCAAATGTGTATCACACACTTTGTCTATGTGACTCACATCAAATGTGTATCACACACTTTGTCTATGTGACTCACATCAAATGTGTATCACACACTTTGTCTATGTGACTCATATCAAATGTATATCACACACTTTGTCTATGTGACTCATATCAAATGTGTATCACACACTTTGTCTATGTGACTCATATCAAATGTGTATCACACACTTTGTCTATGTGACTCATATCAAATGTGTATCACACACTTTGTCTATGTGACTCATATCAAATGTGTATCACACACTTTGTCTATGTGACTCATATCAAATGTGTATCACACACTTTGTCTATGTGACTCATATCAAATGTGTATCACACACTTTGTCTATGTGACTCATATCAAATGTGTATCACACACTTTGTCTATGTGACTCATATCAAATGTGTATCACACACTTTGTCTATGTGACTCATATCAAATGTGTATCACACACTTTGTCTATGTGACTCACATCAAATGTGTATCACACACTTTGTCTATGTGACTCATATCAAATGTGTATCACACACTCTGTCTATGTGACTCATATCAAATGTGTATCACACACTTTGTCTATGTGACTCATATCAAATGTGTATCACACACTTTGTCTATGTGACTCACATCAAATGTGTATCACACACTTTGTCTATGTGACTCACATCAAATGTGTATCACACACTTTGTCTATTTAACTCATATCAAATGTGTATCACACACTTTGTCTATGTGACTCACATCAAATGTGTATAACACACTTTGTCTATTTAACTCATATCAAATGTGTATCACACACTTTGTCTATTTAACTCATATCAAATGTGTACCACACACTTTGTCTATGTGACTCACATCAAATGTGTATCACACACTTTGTCTATGTGACTCACATCAAATGTGTACCACACACTTTGTCTATGTGACTCATATCAAATGTGTATCACACACTTTGTCTATGTGACTCACATCAAATGTGTATCACACACTTTGTCTATGTGACTCACATCAAATGTGTATCACACACTTTGTCTATGTGACTCACATCAAATGTGTATCACACGCTTTGTCTAACTTTGTCATCCCTATCTAAGGTAGCTCATTTTCACTTAATGGTCGACTTCTTGACATTGTAGCGCTCACTGCTGGCTCGCCGGACCATCAAGATCCAAGTATTGAGGGTACTGGGTCGGACTTCGTTATGTAACTGGTGTGTTCGATAATATATAACATGCAGATAATATTAACATACAGTTAATAATATAATAACATATAATAGTATATAACACATAGATAATATATATAACATACAGATAATATATACCATACAGATAACCTGTAACACAAGGATAACGAAAACTATAATGATAACCTACACCATATAGATAACCTATACCACATATATAACCTACATTACACAGATAAAATGTACAAAACATATAACCTGTACCATAAAGATAACCCAGACCACATTGACAACCTACACTACATGGATAATAGTCACTATACAGATAAGCTATACCACATACATCAGCTGCGGTCCTACACTATACAGATAAGCTATACCACATACATAAGCTGCGGTCCTACACTATACAGATAAGGTATACCACATACATAACCTGCGGTCCTACACTATACAGATAGCTATACCACATACATAACCTGCGTTCCTACACTATACAGCGCTCACATTACGAAAAATGTACACTCTATGGTTAACACACATCATATAACACAGTACACAACCTGCATCATGTGGATAACATACATTAAACGGATATCATATAAAATACTGATACATTACATTATACGTATAACCTACAGCTCAAATAGAAAAGCTAAACTCTTGTCTGATAACCTAGACTACATCTTTCTCCAGTCCAGCAATATCTTACTGTTCCTGTACTTCTTCATCGAGCCTTATTAAGGGCTAGGGACATGGAGCATAGGCTTATCCCATTTTATTTTTTCTGTATTTTGTTTTATCAGTTTTCACTTCCACCTTCATTAACTTTCCACCGTCAATGTTTTTTTGTAACGGAAGCCTATTGATTTTGTTACCAATTTGTGCTTTAATTGGGTTTGTTAAGTGCAAGGATGACTTGAATGATTGATAGCTGACAGGCTCAACTTTGATGAACATGAAGGCTTCCTGGTAACGAAATCTTGCATGTTGACTTTCAAGAGCAAACATTTTAACAGAAGAAATTAGGCTTTTCCAAAATGCCACAGCAGTTTACATCTTCTGATATATTTGTTTAGGTCACTTGTAGAATGTCAAATAGGAAAATGAGTTACAAGAAATATTAGACATTATAGTGAAGGAAAGCAAAAATAAAGGACTCAGCCTTAATAGTAAAAAGATAGAAGTAATGATAGCAACAAAGAAAAAGACATTACCGCAAAGCACAATGAAACAAAAAAAGTGTTCTTAAATGTTATGAAGAGCCATCCTTAACATATGGATGTAAATTATGGACAATGAGAAAATAGACAAGATAATCACTGGAGGCTGTAAAAATGTGGTTTTACAGAAGAATGTTGGGAATATCATGGACAGCTAAGAAGAGTAATGAAAACGTTCTGAAAGAGGCAAATGCAGAAAGAGAACTAATTTCCAATATTAGGAAGAAACAATCATCATTTGTTTGCCATGTAATGAGAAGAGAACAACTGGAATATTGTGTAACAGCATGGAAAATTGAGGGACGAAGAGATAGAGGGAAGCAAAGAGAAAAGATACCAGACAGTTTAAGAGAATGCTTGGCAGAAGAAGGTCAACAACAGAAATGATAAATAACTGTCCAGATCGAAAGTTGTGAAGACTTGGTCACCTACGCCAGCAAGCATGGCACTTGATGATGATGAGGTCAATTGTAGCCGGTCTCATCTACAACCCAGGCTTGTCAATTACGATTAGTGCGCTTCTTCGGACCGGCTCCATCTTGCTCTTTCCAACAACATAGATCGGGGTTTTTTTTAATGCTTTCAACTATTAATCTCTTTTTAAAAAAAATAATATCAATGTATGAAAGTAAGAAACAATTGAGTTGTAATATTTGTATTTCACAGCGAGTTATCACTGAGTATGTGTGATATGACAGTTAAAAGTGGCTGCATATTGGATGTAGAGGTCCCAATGATGTGACGACGATATGTGGCTACATTATTTTGGGCGTTCTATCTAAACTTCTGTACTAATCCATGGTTGAGTGTTGGTTATCAACAAGAATTCAATGTAGAGATCGTGGGTTCAATTACTGTAAACATGAATACATTCCGCTGTGCTCTGAAGTATAAAGGGACACATTGCTCGCAGAATTACACGAGGTATCAACTGCAAGCAAGGGTTCCGGTCACCCACATTTTCAAAAGTGGTAGTTTTATTCACAGCCAACAATAGATTTACTTAAGCCTGCGGACTGAGAGGGATTTCCGGAAAATTAAACCATCAACTAGTGTGACGTTTTCAACTTTGCGAGCAGGGATGGCTGAGGTTAGAGTGAAGTCACCCGTCTATAGGTGAGCACGTCGGGCCAGTTGGTGAGTTTTCCGGTTTCATTTTCTGTTGATTGGCCTTATACAATCTATAGTTGGCAGTTGTTGATTCACGAAAATGTGACCCAATTTTTCTCAAGTAACTTCACACGGACCACAACTCATCCAATAAATCTACAACACTTCTAGTTAATTCATCGAGAGCAGTGTTGTTTCTACAAATGATCTACAACACTTCTAGTTAATTCATCGAGAGCAGTGTTGTTTCTACAAATGATCTACAACACTTCTAGTTAATTCATCGAGAGCAGTGTTGTTTCTACAAATGATTCAACTAAAACTTATTCAATCCAGGTTTTTTTTTAAAAATACATGTACATGCCACGATAAATGAAGGGATTTCCCAATGCTTTATGACGTCAAAACGTTTACAGGGTTTCCCTCAGTTGATATCTATGATACATCCCCGTGTTGTTATTTACGATTTAACCATTTAAAATAAAATCCTAATAATTATCGAACAGAACATCTGGCTATGTCACATCAAATATCTGACTATGTCACATCAAACATCTGACTATGTCACATCTGACTATGTCACATCAAACATCTGACTATGTCACATCAAACATCTGACTATGTCACATCTGACTATGTCACATCAAACATCTGACTATGTCACATCAAACATCTGACTATGTCACATCAACATCTGACTATGTCACATCTGACTATGTCACATCTGACTATGTCACATCAAACATCTGACTATGTCACATCTGACTATGTCACATCAAACATCTGACTATGTCACATCTGACTATGTCACATCAAACATTTGACTATGTCACATCAAACATCTGACTATGTCACATCAAACATCTGACTATGTCACATCAAACATCTGACTATGTCACATCTGACTATGTCACATCAAACATCTGACTATGTCACATCAAACATCTGACTATGTCACATCTGACTATGTCACATCTGACTATGTCACATCTGACTATGTCACATCTGACTATGTCACATCTGACTATGTCACATCTGACTATGTCACATCTGACTATGTCACATCAAACATCTGACTATGTCACATCTGACTATGTCACATCAAACATCTGACTATGTCACATCTGACTATGTCACATCAAACATTTGACTATGTCACATCAAACATCTGACTATGTCACATCAAACATCTGACTATGTCACATCAAACATCTGACTATGTCACATCTGACTATGTCACATCAAACATCTGTCTATGTCACATCTGACTATGTCACATCTGACTATGTCACATCTGACTATGTCACATCTGACTATGTCACATCAAACATCTATTTTGGACACCTCTCCATCTAATTCTGAAGATCCCTGACTTGGGAGAACATTTCCCAGTGTGTGACCTTCTTGTAGGCCTAACCCGGACTAATTGTCCGTTTCATTTTACATGTGCTGCCACAAGGTAGGGTATGGGGTAATGGTGACATTTGACAGTAACCAGAACATAATTCTGACATTCAAAATCAGTGGTTCTAAATATGTGTATTTAAGACAATGAAGGACCGCCCCATGTCTGGAATATATATACGGACTACAAATGAAATGGTATGGCACTTAGAATGAAACCAGACCAAATGTCATCGAGAACATTCTATCTAAGAACATCAAAGCAGAAAGTAAAACACTAAGGAAAAGAGGGATAGATTGAATAAAGGACATATGCACAGACAAAAATATTTCCTTTTTAACAGCAACCAGATACGCCAAAGAAAGACGTTCCATTTATGAAAAGAGAGAATCAAACAACAAGCAAATATCTAGAGACACCATAGTATACTGACAACAACCTCATTTCTCTGCCACGCTTCATCAGCTAGATAAAAAAGGAAAGAACAAGGACCGCTACGTTATATAGTATGAGCTTGCTCTGACGGCTCTCCAATGGTAGAGCAAATCTGGTACCATGCTATCTAGTTGCATGATTCATGTTGATGCTGAATTATAAATAGGGATTTAAGCAAACAAATATGATCATTAGTCCATCTGTACACGCGTGTCTTATTATTTAATGTCCTCGGAAGGAAGTCAGCTTGACTTGCTTGACAAGAATGGAGATTGCTTGCTTGTTTGTTTGCTTGTTTGCTTGAAGCAGAGCGTAGCCACTAACTTAGGTATAGTTCCTCGAAGCAGAGCGTAGCCACTAACTTAGGTATAGTTCCTCGAAGCAGAGCGTAGCCACTAACTTAGGTATAGTTCCTCGAAGCAGAGCGTAGCCACTAACTTAGGTATAGTTCCTCGAAGCAGAGCGTAGCCACTAACTTAGGTATAGCTCATCGAAGCAGAGCGTAGCCACTAAAGCGCGTCCTGGAATCATTGTTATGGCTCTAGACCTGAGAGAACAGAACACACACATTTCCCAGCACACAACATGTCATTAAAATGGCGCTGAACCGAAGTCAACAGGCTACTGCATCAATAAGCAACAAGTCAACCAATAACCTTTTATCTTATTATTTCTGTGAGATCGATATCTCAACCCTTCGAAAGAAAGAAATAATAAGGAGCTAAAGGTGAGGGTTCTAGCTAATCAAGCAAACATACAGTCAGTGTGTGGTATTCCTCTGAACGTTTATCATAGTGTAGCCACACGCCTAGTTACGTAGATCCTGTGAAGGAAGCACAGACGTAAATATTGCTTCGTCAGCTATTTTATAACTTGCAGGACAAAACTCAGTGTTGGTCATCAAATAACATTATACAGCCCACTTGTCTTCTTGCTAATTCGTGACTCATTCTTTTATTTCCTGATGTCATTTTGATTCTTAACTCTAGCTTGACTTCTCTATCTCTTTCCATATTTAATCATTTCTCCTTTTCGCCCTCCGCCAATTTTTTGTCCTTAATAGTCTCACTGTATTTTGCTACTGATGTAAATGTATTGGTGTCTTGTAACATATGATGTCGATAGTCCTAATGCATTTGAGTATTCAATCACATGATGAGACCATGGCTCTTCTATATCACTACGTGCACCAGTTGTGCAGGTTCCGTTTTATTTTCTTCCCGCTGAGCTGACTTGGGAGCGACAAGCTAGGATCGAACACATGTTCAGTTATAGCTAGGGAAAAGCGTTACCACTACACTACTGGTTCTCTCTCTCTCTCTCTCTCTCCCCTCTCTCTCTCTCTCTCTATATATATATATATATATCCTGATGTGTATAACTAGACTGCTTAGATTAGTGGTTAAAAACGACAGGTTGAACAAACTCGGTCATTCACCCCCCCCCCCCGCCCCCGCCCCCTACCACAAAGAATATATAAAGAGAGCTACGATTTATTGAAAACATCAGCAGTGTCAGAGAAGAATACGCAACAGAAGAAACAGTTTCCAAGACTGCTCTTTACCGGTTCCATAATTTTGGTTGAAACGATATCACGGAGGCCATGTTGAGTGTTTTTGGTGTCCTATTCATCGCGTGTCGCGCCAGATGACGTAGCGTTTTCACAATTGTCTGTCCATATAGTTAGGAATAAAGGCCGCTAATGTCTGTCATGCCACAATCTCAGTTAACTCAGTTTTGCTCTGATAGATTAAGACAGTGTGATCAGCATACCTCAGATTGTATTATTATGACCATCGATGATATTCCTTTTATACCCTTTGTTGATCTTAATATAGTCTCACTATATAGATTAAATTAATCTGGTGATAGTACATATCCTTTCATAAAATCCTTGCATTCGTATCAAAGAGAGGCTGACAGTTTGGCGGTGTCTTCCATTGGGCAGGAAACCTTAAACGTGAACATGTATGACGTCACGAGGGCTTTAAATGAACACCTCTCACAGATGGCGACAAGGAAGCTGAGGATAACCCACATGTCAAACGAATGGAGAAACACGGCGCCACGAGGGGGGTGGGGGGGCAGGAAAGCATCCTCAGTGGCAAAGAACGTAACACATTCAATCAGTGCAGGACAGGAACAATCAATGTAGGACAGGAACAATCAGTGCAGGACAGGAACAATCAATGTAGGACAGGAACAATCAATGTAGGACAGGAACAATCAATGTAGGACAGGAACAATCAGTGTAGGACAGGAACAATCAATGTAGGACAGGAACAATCAATGTAGGACAGGAACAATCAATGTAGGACAGGAACAATCAATGTAGGACAGGAACAATAAATGTAGGACAGGAACAATCAATGTAGGACAGGAACAATCAGTGCAGGACAGGAACAATAAATGTAGGACAGGAACAATCAGTGCAGGACAGGAACAATAAATGTAGGACAGGAACAATCAGTGCAGGACAGGAACAATCAATGTAGGACAGGAACAATCAGTGCAGGACAGGAACAATAAATGTAGGACAGGAACAATCAGTGCAGGACAGGAACAATCAGTGCAGGACAGGAACAATCAGTGCAGGACAGGAACAATCAATGTAGGACAGGAACAATCAATGTAGGACAGGAACAATCAGTGCAGGACAGGAACAATCAGTGCAGGACAGGAACAATCAATGTAGGACAGGAACAATCAGTGCAGGACAGGAACAATAAATGTAGAACAGGAACAATCAGTGCAGGACAGGAACAATCAATGTAGGACAGGAACAATCAGTGCAGGATAGGAACAATCAGTAGACGAACACACGTCGGTGGTTGCTGGAACGTGCGGAAGAGCGAATACGGGAATGCCCGGCTTCGACGACGCGAATCCAAACTAAAGACTATCCTTGCATAACATCTTGTTTTGTTTGTTCAAATATTACCATTTGATTTCTAGTCATGAGCAGCCAGCCACTAAAGTCTTCTACAAATACACAGCTGCTTAAACTGGCAGTTCCATGATAACACTTTTAATTGTGTGCACCACAAATAGGTGGAGTTCTGGCTCATATACATTCCTCTCATTCTTAACATTGGGATTGTACTGGGAGAGTTCCAATTTGTAACACAATCCATCAACGTGAGTTTTCTCCCTTAGTTAACTTGGTCTGTTAGAGATATTTTGTATACATTAATAATACATTGTGCTTAATAGGGAGATCTAGTGTCATGGCGGCTGCATGTAGATAGTTTTTCTAACCTGGCTATTGCTGGCGTGTTTAATTGATTTGCGCGACAGTCTAGTTGTGAAATAATGTGCTGCTATTCCCCGTTGTAATTATGTTTACTTCTGAAGATCAAATAGACTGTGAACTGTATCGATATTTCAGTGGAATATTATTTATTATTCCTGTGTCGATCTGTTTGATCTATCGTTGATAGGCCGACATGTGTTCGGGGTTCGACAGGCAAACATTCATTTCGACAACAATGGCCCCCAACGGGAATGTCCATCCTGAATTTACAAAGTCTGCGACGGTAGATGGGGCGGAAGATTAGAAATGATCAACAGTTCAGAACCGCGAGCAAAGTGTGTGATACACAAGGGGTATATTCAGGGCACAAAAGATGAATATGGCTGACCACAGGGAGAGAGAGATTGAAGCCTCATCAAGTATCGTTCCAAAGAAAGCCATGGAGAGGTATTCTAACGTCTGTCAGAAGTGAAAATTGACGCCTTTGATATGTGGATTTATAGAAGATAGAAAGAATCGGATACAAAGAAAAGAATCAAATGATAAAGTCTTAAAATAACTAAAAATGAAAGGAGAATTACTAAACACAAGACAAACTAGATTTTTATGGCATGTTAAAATACACAGAAACCTAGTAAAAGTAATGTTGGAAGAGGCAGACCAAAACAATCATTGACGAGTAACATCAAAGGATGGACAAGTCAGCCTATGACAACCTACACCATCAAAGCAAAAGACAGAGCGAAATGGCGCTCCATGGTGGCCACCTTTCGATGCGGAGACGGCACTTAATGATGATGGATGTACTAATGAACAGAAACGTTAGAAAGACCTGCAAACCTGGCACTTTCTTCTGAGATATTCAACTCTTTACCGCACACACTATCTTCTAGTGTGAGATGTTCAACTCTTTACCGCACACACTTTCTTCTAGTGTGAGATGTTCAACTCTTTACCGCACACACTTTCTTCTAGTGTGAGATGTTCAACTCTTTACCGCACACAGTTTCTTCTAGTGTGAGACATTCAACTCTTTACCGCACACACTTTCTTCTAGTGTGAGATATTCAACTCTTTACCGCACACACTTTCTTCTAGTGTGAGATATTCAACTCTTTACCGCACACACTTTTATCGTTTTGGCTTTGAGTCGTTCTTTTTTAATCATCAGAAAACAATAATAATAGGAAACAAGGAAATACTCCAGAAACTGCTGCGCGAGACAAGCAAAGATAACACAGGCATTACTACAGAACTCGTAAAGATCAACAGACAACAATTTATGATCATTGTGGAGTTTTCCGAGATGGGAAAAATATATTTGGATTCCGTGAAATGTAAGTTTCTTATAATAAACTTGAATGTTCTAGAAAATAATCATATACCTGGTGTTTCTAGAATGTAAACTAGAAGTCAACATCTAAAATAGTAGAGAAAATAGACGTGAATGACAGATAGGAATCTGCACTAATTGTGACCCTCCTATGTGCTACATTTTTACTGGATAGAACTCGATGTTTTCTTCCTCTTTTTTTTTTTCACAAGCCAGCAATAAGTTCAAGCAACATATCGTTGGTGTTTTCCTCCATCCTGGACTTTTAAACTGTGTTTATTTTTAAAAGCGGGAACATCGGTAGAGAACATGCCTTGTTACTGCCGACTGTGCCCGTGGACTCTATCACGTTGCGCACTGACATCGACTCGAGAACAAATATTCAAGGCCGTGCAGAGTACGACACCGGATTGGAGTATGTGTAACGAGAGAACTATGCAAGCTAGCGGACTCCAAAATATTTGGACATTGCACTTGGGGGGAGGAAACCGCACGGCCTGAGATTGAGGTCTTTGTTTTTTTTACGTCCAAAATAGATCACAAGCAATCGGCCAGGTTGGAAAATATCATCATCATCATTGAGTGCCGTCTCCGCAACGCAGGTTGGCTACCAGGGAGGGCCATTCCGCGCTGTCTCCTGCTTTCATAGAGCAGGTTGTCATAGTCTAACCTGTCTATCTTTTAATGTTACTCGTCCATGTTAGTCTTGGTCTGCCTCTCTTCTTTTACCTTGTATTTTACCTTCCAAGATTACTTTTAGTAGGCTGCTGCCTTTTAACATGGCCCAAAAATATCATTTTTCTTGTTTGAAATGTGTTTAGTAGTTCTCTTTTCATGTTTAATGTTTTAAGACTTAATCGTTTGTTTTCTTTTCTTTGAATCCAATACTTCATATTCTCTAAATCCACGTTTCAAAGACTTCAATTTTCTGTTCTGTTTTCTTGTCTAATGTCCATGTTTCTGCACCATACAGGAATGTGGAGAAGATATAACATTGTGTTATTCTTAGTTTTAGCCCTGGTTTTTTTGTTTGTTTTGTTTTGCTGTTTGTATGTCATGACATTAAAATTACTTTTTCCATTCCTCTTCTTTTTTTGTTGTTGAAAATAAACGAAATGAATAAAACGTTAAATAGCATCTAGGTTTACAGGTTGTTAAAAATTCTGGCCATATTTATTTTAGGTAGAACAGCAAGACCAGGAAAAACAACAAATAAATGGGAGAATCTATGGTGAAAAACAAACAATAAATCCACTGAAAAAAGGCTGTTTTATGAAAATAAATACTCAAGGAATTATTAAAACAATGAAATTCATGCATTAAACATAAATATATTTAAACGGAGATAAAGAAATGGAAAATGAATTATGAGCATCAAGATTAAATTTGCAGGCTTCAAGCCAATAATTTGCAGAAAATAACGACACTTATTTGATCATTAATACAAATATGTAGATGATAAGAAATTAATTAAATTAATAAATAGATTACAAACGATAATTTATAAAAAAAAATCGTTATCTCGTTTATCTATTTTTCTTCACGAATTGTGGCGACTGAACGTCTATTCATAGCCTCATATCCACATTATTGTATATCAGCTGAGCTGGTGTTTGTGTTCCCATGAAATCTGCTAAACTTCTTCTCCTGTTGTCCACTGTCTCTTTCTCTCTGTGCTTTACTCGGTGTCACGATGTTTTTTTGTTTTGTTTTATTTCTCTCCTCTCCTCTCTTCATTATCTCTTTCTGATATGCTTTACAAGTCATCTTTTTGTTAACAGATTTTCTTCGTGGGGACTTCGCTGGATGTCCATGAAGCTTTTACCATTTTCCTGAGAAAACACATCTCTATGGTCACTGGCTGTTCTTTTTTGTTTGTTTACTGTAGCAACCAACACAGAAGTGGAGAGATTTTTTTGAATGTGTTAAACCATAACGAGATTATTTAACACAAAAAAGGGATTATAAATAAAATAAGATTATAAGACATATAAAGAAATAAAAACAACAATGATCATAAATAGATTCAAATAAATTAATGAGATAGAAAATAAATAGTGAAGAATAACAGACACTCTCTAAACTGTATAAGATTGATGTCTCACTTTGGCGACATAACTCTTTTGAATGGGGGGAGGGGAATAGAAATGGTCAGCAATAGCTTCTGCTTATTTCAATTTCTCAATTTCGCAAGTCATGTACCCATTTTATGTCTGTTATACGCGCTATGCCCGAGCCGTAAGCATTTGTATAAAGATAAGAGAAGCGATGCCAACCATTAAACTGCTCGCACGACCAAAGGAGATATACGATATTACTTATATATATATATGAACCAATGGGGTTTAATAGAATAATGAGTCTCATTTTTCAAACCATGACGTGCATAAAATAGAAAGTTTTGCTGACACCGAAATTCAAAGCACGCTTCGGTGGCACATCTAAGGGGATTCCCGCGGCAAACCCAACGTGACAAAGAGATCATCACGTGCAAAGTCGCTCTAAGGAGACGCAAAGAACACATGGTTGGAAAAGAATGTACAAAATCCTTTAGGTGGCATAAGCAAATACGATGATTAACTCCGAAACGGAAAATGCAAAAAGTGTCCGCTCTCCGCAAATCTATGGAAGGCGTTGAAGGGAATATTTCCTAAACTGGATACATTTATTTGCTAGGTGGGTCAGCTTACCATCAAGATGTGCCTGCCATATTTGTAACACGATTATGTTTTCTGTTTGGAGAAGGCGGGGAAGTTAGCAGTCGATATGACGTATGAGGTGTTAAGTCAGTCAGTAGTTTTCAAACTTACATGAGGATTCCACTAACCGATTTGATCAACTTATTCTCACAGCCCACTGGTTACAAAACAAAATCTCACAGCCCACTGGTTACAAAAACACAAACTCACAGCCCACTGATTATGCAAACTCAATCTTACTTCCCACTGTGTTACAAAAACTCAATCTTACTGTCCACTGGTTACAAAAACTCAATCTTACTGCCCACTGGTTACAAAAACTCAATCTTACTGCCCACTGGTTACAAAAAACTTATTATCACAGCCCACTGGTTACAAAACTCAATCTCAGTACCCACTGGTTACAAAAACTAATTATCACAGCCCACTGGTTACAAAAACTTATTATCACAGCCCACTGGTTACAAAAACTTATTATCACAGCCCACTGGTTACAAAACTCAATCTCAGTACCCACTGGTTACAAAAACTTATTATCACTTCCCACTGGTTACAAAACTCAATCTCAGTACCCACTGGTTACAAAAACTCAATCTTACTGCCCACTGGTTACAAAAACTTATTATCACAGCCCACTGGTTACAAAAACTCAATCTCAGTACCCACTGGTTACAAAAACTAATTATCACAGCCCACTGGTTACAAAAACTTATTATCACAGCCCACTGGTTACAAAACTTATTATCACAGCCACTGGTTACAAAACTCAATCTCAGTACCCATGGTTACAAAAACTAATTATCACTTCCCACTGGTTACAAAACTAATTATCACTTCCCACTGGTTACAAAAACTAATTATCACTTCCCACTGGTTACAAAAACTAATTATCACTTCCACTGGTTACAAAAACTAATTATCACTTCCCACTGGTTACAAAAACTAATTATCACTTCCCACTGGTTACAAAAACTAATTATCACTTCCCACTGGTTTCATAAACTCACTTAATTGTTACTTGTGAGGCCTCCACAAGAAACCATAAACACACTATCCCGCCACACAAATGTTACATGTAAGATAACAATAAAATAACAAGAAACACAATTCCATAACTCAATTGTTACTCGTGAGTCCTGCGCCCGCCCCTTCCCCAAAACAAAAACAAAAAAGAAAGAAAACAAACACCATAAACACACTATCCTGCATCTCATATCTTGCCTGTCAGGCCAAAAAAAAACATGAACACAGTACCCCACAATTAATATTTAAAAACAAAAACTGACAGAAGTTTAGTGATGCCTGTCCCTCATCCCACCAATTAATATTTAAAAACAAAAACTGACAGAAGTTTAGTGATGCCTGTCCCTCATCCCACCAATTAATATTTAAAAACAAAAACTGACAGAAGTTTAGTGATGCCTGTCCTCATCCCACCAATTAATATTTAAAAACAAAACTGACAGAAGTTTAGTGATGCCTGTCCCTCATCCCACCAATTAATATTTAAAAACAAAAACTGACAGAAGTTTAGTGATGCCTGTCCCTCATCCCACCAATTAATATTTAAAAACAAAAACTGACAGAAGTTTAGTGATGCCTGTCCCTCATCCCACCAATTAATATTTAAAAACAAAAACTGACAGAAGTTTAGTGATGCCTGTCCCTCATCCCACCAATTAATATTTAAAAACAAAAACTGACAGAAGTTTAGTGATGCCTGTCCCTCACCCCACCAATTAATATTTAAAAACAAAAACTGACAGAAGTTTAGTGATGCCTGTCCCTCATCCCACCATTAATATTTAAAACAAAAACTGACAGAAGTTTAGTGATGCCTGTCCCTCACCCCACCAATTAATATTTAAAAACAAAAACTGACAGAAGTTTAGTGATGCCTGTCCCTCACCCCACCAATTAATATTTAAAACAAAAACTGACAGAAGTTTAGTGATGCCTGTCCCTCACCCCACCAATTAATATTTAAAAACAAAAACTGACAGAAGTTTAGTGATGCCTGTCCCTCATCCCACCAATTAATATTTAAAAACAAAAACTGACAGAAGTTTAGTGATGCCTGTCCCTCATCCCACCAATTAATATTTAAAAACAAAAACTGACAGAAGTTTAGTGATGCCTGTCCCTCATCCCACCAATTAATATTTAAAAACAAAAACTGACAGAAGTTTAGTGATGCCTGTCCCTCATCCCACCAATTAATATTTAAAAACAAAAACTGACAGAAGTTTAGTGATGCCTGTCCCTCATCCCACCAATTAATATTTAAAAACAAAAACTGACAGAAGTTTAGTGATGCCTGTCCCTCATCCCACCAATTAATATTTAAAAACAAAAACTGACAGAAGTTTAGTGATGCCTGTCCCTCATCCCACCAATTAATATTTAAAAACAAAAACTGACAGAAGTTTAGTGATGCCTGTCCCTCACCCCACCAATTAATATTTAAAAACAAAAACTGACAGAAGTTTAGTGATGCCTGTCCCTCATCCCCCCTCCCCCTAAAAAAGACACAGAAAAACGTTTGCAGAAGTTTATTAACGTGGGGAGACTTTACAGTTGACCATCAAAAATGGTCACATTTGATGAAGGTGACAATGAAAGACTACTATCGATAATTGATAGAGGATGGAGACAAACAGGACACAATTTATAATGGGAAAAAAATATGAAAATTTGTAACAGAATGGAGGAATAAAATAGAGACAGAGACTATGACATCATAAGACAAACAACAAAGTTAATTCAAAATGCTTCCTTCTGTGGTACTAACATCGAGCACAGATAATTAGAAACAGCAACAAAATCTGGTCTAATCTACCATTCTTCTTTGTCCCCTTTCAAAAATTGTGCTTAGTCATCTCCACAAGCCCTCAGGGTCTATGTCTTCCAGTTTGAAAACCATTATGTTCAAAATTAAACAAGCGAGAGATTTATTGAAAAATTAATGGTAAGTGAAGAAAGTTACTAGAGTTACTGGAGCAATTAGAAAAGTGAAACAGATATCGCTGGAGTTTTACTTGGTGACACAGGGGCAAACAGAGACCACCCAATGGCCACACAAATTAGGAACCTTCTGTTTAAGTTCACATTAAGCCCTATAATATCTGAAAACATTAAAATATTTAATGTGGCTAAATTAAACAATATATTATTTCTATATTAAACACGCTTGTTTGCGTTCTAAAACAGCGGTTTCCCAACATTTCAGAAATGGGCCGTACTCCATTATTTAATGAGCATCACTGCCTAATGATATTGTTTGGCACTTTTCGTATGTAAACTTTCAGAAATAAAGACACCACACAGAGAATAAATAACTCAGCTGTTTAACACTGATATTTCAGTTAATTTGTATACTTGCATATTTTATAAACAAGAAACTGAATACCTCTATAAAAAAGTAAAATGCCCCCGTTACGCCAAGTGGCGTATAGGGAAATATGGTGTTAGTGACCATAAATTTTACAGACCTTCGGCACATGATTTTTTGTGGTAATGTGGTCGGTATTACGCCCGTGCGCTTTACTTTCCCAGAAAAAAATCCGGTACCCATTTAAGGCTGAGTGAAACTGGAAGCCGTCGATCAGAATCGAACAAAACCTCTTGCCATGTCGTAGTCCAATTCACTAACCACTGAGCTATCGCGGCCCCCGAATACCTCTATGATGTACTCAAATAATTAAAGAAGGCTATAGCTTAAATATAAGATAATACTAGTCAAAGAAAGCAACAAGAAAGAACGGTTTGAATAGTAAGAAAACAGAAGAAACAGTAATATCTTAAGAAACAATGATCACCACCATGCAGCATAAGAATACATGGGACAAAACAGCAAATGCAGAACGTCAAATACTTGGACAATAATAAGATCAGATGGAAGATGCACCACAGAAATTAAAAGTTCAATCATCATCATGTGCCATACTGGTTGGCGTAGGCGATCATGTCTCTCCACAATCTTCTATCTACAGTGCATCGTATCAGTTCTGTTCTTAACTGAATTCCATGCCATGACACCAAGCTATCCAGTATTTTCTCTCTTTGTCGCCCGCGATCTCTCTTTCCTTTTATTTTGTCAGTTGTAACCAAGTATTCCAATTTTCCTCTTCTCATGATGTGCCTGAAAAATGTTGATTGCTTCTTTCTGATGTTTTTTAAGAGCTCCCTTTTTGTGTTGGCCTCTTTGAGAACTTCCTCATTGGTCTTTTTATCTGTCCAGGGAACTTTCAACATTCTTCTGAGAAATCCCATCTCTGTGGCCTCTAACCGTCTTTTCATTTGTTTGTCTACTGTCCATGACTCGCTTCCATAGGTCAGAATTGGTTCTATATATCACCGATGAACACTCTTTCTCATTTCTATTGACATAGATTTGTTGCATAAGATATTTTTCATTTTCTGAAATGCTATTTTGGCCTGAGCTATTCTGCTTTTTATTTCTGTGGTGCATCTCCCATCTGATGTTATTATTGTGACCAAGTATTTGAAATGCTGCACTTGTTTCAGATTTGTCTCGTTTATTTTATGCTGCATGATGGTGGTGATTGTTCCTTCGATATAACCATTACTTCTGTTTTCTTACTATTCAGACTGAGACCTTTCTTGTTGCTTTCTTTTCTTTAAAAGTTCAATAACTTAGGCAAAAATAGCATTTCAGAAAATGAAAAAATACATATTGTGCAAAAAGTCTATGTCAATAGAAATAACAAAGCGAGTTCAGCGGTACTACATAGAGAGAATGTTGACCCATGGACGGTCAACAACAGAGTTGAAACGATGCACTGTGGATAGAGAGTTGTGGAAGTATCGCCTACGCCAACCGGTATAGCACATGATGTTGATAGCTTCAGTTGTAATCATATTTATAGATAAAATGTCAAAGATCACATCAAAGGAGAAGGTCGTCAACCGTTGACACATTTTTCTCAACAGTTAATACAAAACAATCTGCTCTTTCAATATTTTCAGGAAGAAAGTAAATTAAAGTAGAAATTCACATTTATATATCATCATTAACTTTGTCTTCTTTCCTTCCTCATTTGCCTTTCAGTGATGATGAGAGATACAGTTTTTCTGTCATTTGCTCTTCTATTGGCCTCTACTGATGTTATGTTTTGTAGTGTCAAATTTGTCTGATTGGCTAGATTATGAATAGGCCAGGTCTAACATTTCACACCATTCTTTCAGTTTCTCTTTGTTCTTGTCTCAATTCTTGTCAGTTTCTCTATATTCTTGTCTCAATTCTTGTCAGTTTCTCTATATTCTTGTCTCAATTCTTGTCAGTTTCTCTATATTCTTGTCTCAATTCTTGTCAGTTTCTCTATATTTTTGTCTCAATTCTTGTCAGTTTCTCTATATTCTTGTCTCAATTCTTGTCAGTTTCTCTATATTCTTGTCTCAATTCTTGTCAGTTTCTGTATATTCTTGTCTCAATTCTTGTCAGTTTCTCTATATTCTTGTCTCAAAATATTTTTGTTTCAATTCTTGTCAGTTTCTCTATATTGTTGTCTCAATTCTTGTCAGTTTCTCTATATTCTTGTCTCAATTCTTGTCAGTTTCTCTATATTTTTGTCTCAATTCTTGTCAGTTTCTCTATATTCTTGTCTCAATTCTTGTCAGTTTCTCTATATTTAAGTCTCAATTCTTGTCAGTTTCTCTATATTTTTGTCTCAATTCTTGTCAGTTTCTCTATATTCTTGTCTCAATTCTTGTCATTTCTCTATATTCTTGTCTCAATTCTTGTCAGTTTCTCTATATTTTTGTCTCAATTCTTGTCAGTTTCTCTATATTCTTGTCTCAATTCTTGTCAGTTTCTCTATATTCTTGTCTCAATCTTGTCAGTTTCTCTATATTCTTGTCTCAATTCTTGTCAGTTTCTGTATATTCTTGTCTCAATTCTTGTCAGTTTCTCTATATTCTTGTCTCAATTCTTGTCAGTTTCTCTATATTCTTGTCTCATTCTTGTCAGTTTCTCTATATTTTTGTTTCAATTCTTGTGAGTTTCTCTATATTCTTGTCTCAATTCTTGTCAGTTTCTGTATATTCTTGTCTCAATTCTTGTCAGTTTCTCTATATTTTTGTCTCAATTCTTGTCAGTTTCTCTATATTCTTGTCTCAATTCTTGTCAGTTTCTCTATATTTTTGTCTCAATTCTTGTCAGTTTCTCTATATTCTTGTCTCAATTCTTGTCAGTTTCTCTATATTCTTGTCTCAATTCTTGTCAGTTTCTCTATATTTTTGTCTCAATTCTTGTCAGTTTCTCTATATTCTTGTCTCAATTCTTGTCAGTTTCTCTACATTCTTGTCTCAATTCTTGTCAGTTTCTGTATATTCTTGTCTCAATTCTTGTCATTTCTCTATATTCTTGTCTCAATTCTTGTCAGTTTCTCTATATTCTTGTCTCAATTCTTGTCAGTTTCTCTATATTTTGTCTCAATTCTTGTCAGTTTCGCTATATTCTTGTCTCAATTCCTGTCAGTTTTCTCTATATTCTTGTCTCAATTTTGTCAGTTTCTCTATATTTTTGTCTCAATTCTTGTCAGTTTCTCTATATTTTTGTCTCAATTCTTGTCAGTTTCTCTATATTCTTGTCTCAATTCTTGTCAGTTTCTCTATATTTTATTCTCAGTTCTTGACAGTTTCTCTTTGTTCTTGTCTCAATTCTTGTCAGTTTCTCTATATTCTTGTCTCAATTCTTGTCAGTTTCTCTGTATTCTTGTCTCAATTCTTGTCAGTTTCTCTATATTCTTATCTCAATTCTTGTCAGTTTCTCTTTATTCTTGTCTCAATTCTTGTCAGTTTCTCTATATTCTTGTCAGTTTCTCTATATTTTTGTCTCAATTCTTGTCAGTTTCTCTATATTTTTGTCTCATTTCTTGTCAGTTTCTCTATATTCTTGTCAGTTTCTCTATATTTTTGTCTCAATTCTTGTCAGTTTCTCTATATTTTTGTCTCATTTCTTGTCAGTTTCTCTATATTCTTGTCAGTTTCTCTATATTCTTGTCTCAATTCTTGTCAGTTCTCTATATTTTTGTTTTAATTCTTGTCAGTTTCTCTATATTTTTGCCTCAATTCTTGTCAGTTTCTCTATATTTTTGTCTAAATCACAGTCAAGTTCTCAATATCCTTGACATAATTCTGGACAGTTTCTCTATATTCTTACCCCAATTCTTTCCATTTCTCTATATTCTTATCCCACCATTTCTGGCCATTCCTCTATATTCTTATCCCACCATTTCCTGCCATTCCACTATATTCTTTCCCCAATACCTGCCATTCCCCTATGTTCTTTCCCCCAATACCTGCCATTCCTCTATATTCTTATGCCACCATTTCCTGCCATTCCTCTATATTCTTTCCTCCAATACCTGCCATTCCTCTATATTCTTCTTATCCCACCATTCCTGCCATTTCTCTATATTCTTTCCCCCAATACCTTCCATTTCTCTATATTCTTTCCCCCATACCTTCCATTCCTCTATATTCTTTCCCCCAATACATTCCATTCCTCTATATTCTTTCCCCAAATACCTGCCATTCCTCTATATTCTTTCCCCCAATACCTGCCATTCTTCTATATTCTTTCCCCAATGCCTGCCATTCCTCTATATTCTTTCCCCAATACCTGCCATTCCTCTATATTCTTTCTCCCAATACCTCCATTCCTCTATATGCTTATCCCACCATTTCCTGCTATCTTCTCCATTATCAAAGTTCCATGATGGCTCAATGACCTCTGTCTCTTTCTCGCTCTTCGTCTTCAGCTTTTAAAGTATTTACTGTGGAGGCATCACACGCGGAGACTGGAGACAGGCTGAGGCTGTTGTATGATTTACTGTGGAGGTATCGCACGCGGAGACTGGAGACAAGCTGAGGCTGTTGTATGATTTACTGTGGAGGCATCGCACGCGGAGACTGGAGACAAGCTGAGGCTGTTGTATGATTTACTGTGGAGGCATCACACGCGGAGACTGGAGACAAGCTGAGGCTGTTGTATGATTACTACTTGACGGAGGACACAAGTGATAACGGAAAAAAACTGCCACTGAATTAATTTTGGGGAGAAAAAATCGTTGCACAAGAAGAAAAGGATGGGTGAGCTTGCCAGGGAGCTTCATTTAATCAGCGAACAACTGAAACTATGCATTCTCTTAGTAATCAACAGAAACGAGCAGACCACCCCTGGCGCTGTCAGGTGTGCACGATATCTACTGAAGCAAACTTACCAACAAAGATGGCCGTCGAGTTGTGGTTTGGGTTGAATGGGCTGATCCCGGTGCCGACTTCGTAATCCTTGACCATTTTGAACTGCTCGTTTTCCTGAAGAACAAAAAAAAAATTAACATACGTTAAAAATGGTGCAGATTAAGAAAGAGAGACAAAGAAAGAGAGACAAAGAAAGAGAGACAAAGAAAGAGAGACAAAGAAATAGAGACAAAGAAAGAGAGACAAAGAAAGAGAGACAAAGAAAGAGAGACAAAGAAAGAGAGACAAAGAAAGAGATTAACAAAGGCAGCACCGACCATCGAAATCATGAGAAATGTGGAAATAAAAACAAAGTTTAAAACATTTTTTAAAAAAAAACTATGATTAATGGCAGAGAAGTGGCACAATAGTAGGAGATATTGAAGAAGATGGGAAAAACATAGAAAGAGTTCGAGAATATAGCTATTGTGGACATATAACAAATGATGGAAAACGTAAAACAGAAATAAACAAAAAATATCATTGGAAAAAAGCAATTTTAACAACATGAAAAATATACTGAGATCAAAGAAAATAAAATCATAACTAAAACTACGAATAGCAAAATGCAATACTTATACATTTTTGCTGTATGGTGCAGAAACTGTTACATTACTTAAGAAAACAGCTGAAAATGGAAGCCTTTGAAATGTGGATCTATAGGGAAATGGGGAGAGTTGAATGGAAGGAGTGGACAAAGACAAACAATGAAGTTCTGAATCAGCTGAAAATTAAAAAAAAAAGAACCACTCGAAAAAATTCGAAAAAGAAAACTGAAAGATTTCGGATTAACTGAAAGATTTCGGATTAACTGAAAGATTTTGGATTAACTGAAAGATTTCGGATTAACTGAAAGATTTTGGATTAACTGAAAGATTTCGGATTAACTGAAAGATTTCGGATTAACTGAAAGATTTTGGATTAACTGAAAGATTTTGGACATGTGAAAAGTCATAATACCCTTTTAAAAGTTATCATGGAAGGGAAGGTAGAAGGTAGACGAGGCAGAGGCAGACCTAGACTAAAGTGGACAGATAACATCAAAAGGTGAACAGATGGACCTATGACAGCGTGCACCATGAAGACAAAAGACAAGAGTAAAATGGCTCTCCATGGTAGCCAACCTTCGATGTGGAGACGTCACCAAAGTAATAAAATGAAGGAAACAGCATATGATAAAGAATAGAAGTTATCTATATTAGAAGTTGGTCTAATCACTGTCTTACTTCGAGTAAGAAAACATCTTTATATATAATCTTTAAGTAGACCTCTTTGAATGAAAACAAATATACTTGAGCTGTCACTTATCAGTGGAACACTTACATCGATAGTGTAGTAGCGACACCGGGGCTGGTAGGCGTATGTTCCACATATATAGTAGCGGTTGTCGCCGTCCTTCATCACCATTACCCTGATGTAGTTATCGCATTCTTTCTGTAAACAAATACAATTAAATAAATAATCATTAATCGTTCTATTGCCAAAACACTATTTACTCCACACATTATTTACTCCACGCATTATTTATTCAACACATTATTTACTCCACACATTATTTATTCCACACATTATTTACTCCACACATTATTTACTCCACACATTATTTACTCCACACATTATTTACTCCACACACTATTTACTCCACACACTATTTCCTCCACACATTATTTATCCACACATTATTTACTCCACACATTATTTACTCCACACACTATTTACTCCACACATTATTTCCTCCACACATTATTTACTCCACACATTATTTACTCCACACACTATTTACTCCACGCACTATTTCCTCCACACATTATTCCTCCACACATTATTTACTCCACACACTATTTACTCCACACATTATTTACTCCACACACTATTTACTCCACACACTATTTACTCCACACACTATTTACTCCACACACTATTTACTCCACACTATTTACTCCACACATTATTTACTCCACACACTATTTACTCCACACACTATTTACTCCACACACTATTTACTCCACACACTATTTACTCCACACACTATTTACTCCACACATTATTTACTCCACACACTATTTACTCCACACATTATTTACTCCACACACTATTTACTCCACACACTATTTACTCCACACACTATTTACTCCACACACTATTTACTCCACACATTATTTACTCCACACACTATTTACTCCACACATTATTTCCTCCACACATTATTTACTCCACACACTATTTACTCCACACACTATTTACTCCACACACTATTTACTCCACACATTATTTCCTCCACACATTATTTACTCCATACATTATGTATCTGCACCCACATGATCTTTCTCTAACCCACGTCTCTCGTACACATTATCTCTCTGAAAGCCACTTTTCTCTCACACAATATTTCCTCCATACAATAATTGCTATGCGCTTTATCTCTCTCTCGCTCTCTGTCTCAATACATATGAACATTCTCAAACCCACACCTCTCTCACACATTATTTACTCCACTTACTACCTCACTTCAACATTTTCTACGTCAATCATTATTGCTCTTACACTGCACAAGTTATCGCTCTATAAAACTCGCTCTTTTCTCTATCGCACCTTTCTCCACGCAACATTTTTCTCTATCGTACCTTTCTCCACGCAACATTTTTCTCTATCATACCTTTCTCCACGCAACATTTTTCTCTATCTTACCTTTCTCCACGCAACATTTTTCTCTATCATACCTTTCTCCACGCAACATTTTTCTCTATCATACCTTTCTCCACGCAACATTTTTCTCTATCATACCTTTCTCCACGCAACATTTTTCTCTACCGTACCTTTCTCCACGCAACATTTTTCTCTATCGTACCTTTCTCCACGCAACATTTTTCTCTATCGTACCTTTCTCCACGCAACATTTTTCTCTATCGCACCTTTCTCCACGCAACATTTTTCTCTATCGCACCTTTCTCCACGCAACATTTTATCTATCGCACCTTTCTCCACGCAACATTTTTCTCTATCGCACCTTTCTCCACGCAACATTTTTCTCTAGAAAACATAGGCTTTCTTACACATAGACCTTATTCTCAAACCTGTCTGTCTCCTTCTCCCTCTAGTTATCCATTTCAAACACACGCGCACACATAAAATCTCGTTCTCACCCTATCTTTCCCTTACTTTCTTACTTTCTCTCTTTCTCCCTCGCTCTTCCAGTCTCTTTCTCCTCTCTTCCCCTACCTCGCTGTTTCTCATTTTCTCTCTCTCCCTCTCTATTTCAGTCTCTCCCTCTCTATTTTAGATGCACATCAAATTACAAGATTCAAAGAAGCAGGTGATTCACGGCAACTAGGTCCGTGTACCTGTCAAAGTACGTGATTTCAACCTTGTTACACCTGGGTACAGTCACATCCGCCACAACAAATTATCTCAGTGACGTCACCGAACTGATAAACACTTTACTACAAGGAACGTGAATCTCGACAGGCCTTGACAAAACTGACAGGAAAGTGACAGAAATCAGATAAAGCCGGAGAATGTGACAGTAGCAGATCACCAGACTATGCCGAAGATCACGTGGGCCCTGGGGGATATGTTGCGCAAGATGTTTTCAGGCCTAAAGTAAAAAAAAAAGTATAGTCTTGAATTGGATGTATCAATCGCTGGGAACGGCACGTCGCCGAATCCGAAAAAAGCCAATTCCGGAATTCAGACTTCCGGGTCGGAGAGAGAAATCCAGAAAGCCCTGATAGTAAAGAGGCGTCCATTCTTTGGGTGATGAGCAAGCATTTCGCCATCTTGTCTATCACAACTTCCGCCGGCTAGTCTTGCTTGTCAGATGGGCTGATGACTTCAGGACAGATACACGAAATTGTTCTGTTTTGTCTTCCTTCCTTTTTTCTTGTTTTCCTACTATTCTTTTTATTATTATTCCAAGTCAAGTATTATATGTTACTTTATGTTATTTTTTTTCATGTTAAACTATAATCATTATTAAACTACTTGTTAAAATAAATCACTGGAACGAAAAACATAACCTGCCTTTCACAAATGATGACGCACTTTAACTGCAAAGTAAAAAAAAAATGTATTTACATTAAAAAAAAATATTACTGAATTTACTTCTCGGAAGTGCGCGAGAATTGAGTAATTGGGGTTTTATGTGAACAATGATATTCACATTGGAAAGAAAGAGCTGTAAATTTAAAATCTAGTTACAAAGAATGAAATGTCACATCGTAAATATGACTTTGTATTCCATTGTTACCGATTAGTTCCAATACTCGGAGTCGCGATAGCTCACTGGTTACTGGGCAACTAAAAACATTTAATCATTTCAGAGGAAAAGGTATGTTTACAACACTCGGAAAAAATGACAAATAATCAACAACAGAAAACAAAACAAAGAACAATATATGGTCTGAAGCAGGATCGAACCCGTATTCCTTAGCACAGCGCCTTGCCACGAGAAACCAAACGCTAGTTTGTTTTTTTTTTCTGTTGATTATTTGTCATTTTTTCCGAGTGCTATAAACATACCTCTTCCTCTGAATTGATTCGCTGATTCTCGCCTCGGAAGCTTCCTTCTATAATAATATTCATTTATTATTATTTGCAGCCGCGATAGCTCAGTGGTTAGTGAACTGGACTAGAAAGGACAAGAGGTAGGGTTCGATCCTGACCAACGGCTTCCGGGTTCTATCTATCTATTGACCTTTCGAGCCGTAACCGGCCCATAGGGCGTAGACCAAGAAACTCCTTCTCTTATCTGAATTTTTGTTCTAGTAGTTTTCAATTCTTTTAAAGATATTTTATCAAATCTCGCCATTTGTCTCTGTTCTGTGCAAGCAACTCTATCTCATTGAGGGAGCCGATTCCTGCTGCTCTTGCCTCTTGCCGGGTTCACTCAGCCTTAAATGGGTACCGGATTTGGGGGGGGGGGGGGGAGTAAAGCGGTACGGGCGTAATACCGGCCATATTACCCCAAAAATCATGTGCCGAAGGTCTGTAAAAATCATGGTCACTAACACCATATTCCCTATACGCCACTTGGCGTGACGGGTCACTAACACCATATTCCCTATACGCCACTTGGCGTGACGGGGGCACTTGACTTTTATTATTTGTCTCCTACTAAGAACAAGAAGTCGAATTCGACGCCTTCCGTGATCACACAGCCGTAAATGGGTACCGGATAATTTCCCTAGAAAAGTACAGCGCCACGAGTGTAATACTGACCACAGTACCACACACATAATTGTCCCGGGTGTCTATAAAAAAAAATCATGGGCACTAACACCAGATTCCCTATACGTGAAAGGGCCCTTTACTGCTTTCCTTTCATCCATAATAAAAGATAAATCTAAGCTTTACAGCATCATATTCTGCAAATAGAAATGTTTTTTTTTCTTTATAAAAATTATTGTTAAGTCGGATGTGTTGGGTCGAAAGGTGGAGATATTGCAGCCAGCGGCAGACCACAGCACAAACAATGACCAGTTAAATGTGTACACAACTAGAACAGTTGGGTCGAAGGGGAAATATTGCAACCAGCGGCAGACCACAGCACAAGCAATGACCAGTTAAATGTGTACACAACAGTTGGGTCGAAGGGGAGATATTGCAACCAGCGGCAGACCACAGCACAAGCAATGACCAGTTAAATGTGTACACAACTAGAACCGTCAGTTCGTCATGTGTTGGTAACAATTGAACACCCATCGGTTCGCCAGGAGTGCTGTGATGTCATCTCTAAAAACATTGACCAAAAGTTGTGTTGGCTGAAGGGTGTAGAACTCAAACACATACTGTTGGAATGTGAGTGCAGCGACTAAGTACATTGACACTGACAATATGTGTCTATGTTTACTCATAGACAATAGCATTTCACATGAGAATACTGTTGGAATGTGAGTGCAGCGACTAAGTACATTGACACTGACAATATGTGTCTATGTTTACTCATAGACAATAGCATTTCACATGAGAACATTAGAGTAAGTTCATTAATTCAACATAACTACAAAATTGGCGTGCACAAAAGTATCAACGTACAGCGTACGTTCGGAAATATGTCAAATTGACTTGAGAATGAAAGGTCAATAATCGCTGTGTTTGTGTACCTGACCATTGACACCTAAACAGTTCCGAGGCCTGGTTACAGTAAACAAATACAGGACAAAGGTATTTAGATAGCACAATTTAACGACACCGAGCATAATCATAGTATGATTACATCAACATTCCTAGCAAATATGATTATTGCTGATTACCAGAGTTAATGTTAAAGTACACAGAGAACACCCACAGGTGTCTCGGTCCTTTCCAACAGATGACGCGCAAAAGTGCGTTTTTTAAAATATATATATCTTCTTCTTCCCTTCCTCATCTGCCTTTCAGCGTCGAGGGGAGATATAATTTGCGGTCTTTTGATTTTCTGCTCGCCTCTGCTGCTGTTATGTTTCCTAGTGCTTCTAATATTCCGTTGATCCATCTTTTTCGTGGTCTACCCTTTGGTTCTGGTGTTCTCGCAACGTTTATTGAGAGCTCGTTGTATTGTGTTTTGATCACTCTGCCTTGTCACATTGCCAAACCATTTATCTGTTGGTTTTAATCTATTTCATGTCGGAATATATTCTTAGCTTTTTTCTCAGTTCTTCATTTCTGATCTTATCTCTCAGACTGTTTCCTGTCATTCGCCTAACACATTTCATCTCCGTAGAAGTCATTTTTCTTATTGTTCATGCATCTAGGCTCCAGGTCAGCCACTGTTAGCACAAAACATGTTTATATATCTGACGTAAATCGCTAGGGGAACAAACTCGTCTTCTCTGTGCCTTCATTCACTTGTACTTAACTCATCGTCTGCATAAACCGACAACGTTCAAAACAGGTGTTGTTGGCTGTCTCTGAATTATAATCTCAGAATAACAATATTTTAATTAACAATTATAAATAAAACATGCAATAAGATAAACAAAATAAGGTTACGGGCTCGTCATCCAATTCTATAGACTGTACTTGATGAAGCCTTTTTGCCTTAACGTCGTTGTTTATCTCGTCTCTCTACAGGTTCAGTTGTTTAGTACCATTTCGTGTTTATTTGACTTGTATCTGCAGCTCTGCTCGCTGCTCCACTTTTTAAATAGCTATAATGTATTTTCTATATGTGCATGTCTCAATTCTACAGACAAAGGAAGTAAAATTGATTTAGAAACAAATCAATTAAAAAAACATAATGTTCCAGTAATCTGATTCACTATAGAGGGCTGCAAGGATAGTGATGACGAAACCCAAGCGTAATGTACTCAGTACCGGCACGTGACTGGGGTCATACGAACTAGCTATGACACTGTGCGTTCAACGTGTCAATAGTTTGTTTTTTTTCATCCTCGGGGTGAAATCCGCCTTCAAAGCCAGGGGTGTTCACACCTCATGAAGTGAGGACAGTTGTAAATATTGTAGAGTACGGAAAGAAGCAAGGGAGCCGAGATAGCTCAGTGGTTAGTGAACTGGACTACAAAGGATAAGAGGTCGGGTTCGATCCTGATCGACGGCTACTGGGTTCACCCAGCCTTAAATGGGCATCGGAATTCTTTCTGGGAAAGCGGCACGGGCGTAATACCGACCACATTACCCCAAAAATCATGTACCGAAGGTCTATACAAATTATGGTCACTAACACCATATTCCCTATGCGCCACTTGGCTCTTTACTTTCACTTACTCAAAGAAGCAACGTTACTTACTAGCAACAACTTACAAATAGATACCGGGTAATTAAATAAAACAAAGCAAAAACTCGTATATCTTTAACATGCTACTTTAGTTATCTCTATTTACAACAAATTGATCATGTGATCTGTAAATGGAGCATTTAACTCAAACGAAACTTAAAACAAGACATACAGACATAAAACGTTATATATAAAATGTAACAATCAAATATATTTATTTACGTATCATCTGTATAATATCAAACTCTCTACATGTAAATTAATGGTTAGTATAGTGGTAAGTGTGCTCGCTTCCTGATCACAACAGTTCGGGTTAGATCCCCAGAAGTGGCGGATTTTTGTTCGAACGTGTAAGACTCCTGGGTTCACCCAGCCTCTAAAAATTGGTACCAGTGATTGTTTTGTGAAGTCAAGGCGGCCTGGCGTGTTGCCAACCACATCGCCTAAGAATGTGCCGTGGTCATAGAAAAATATGGTCACTAACACCATATTCCCCATACGCCTAGCAAGGCAGGGGAGGTAACCTATACATCCTTTACTTTTAATGTAAATATTTGACTGGACACAGTTTTAGTGTCTGGAGAATTCTCTCCCTTGGTGAGACGAACACACTACCAACACGTATACTACACATACATTGCTCGATTGGAGACTATCATCTGTGCGGCTATTTATAAATAATCGGTAAATCTATTAACAATTAGATGTACATAGGGACTGGTTGGTTCTCGAGGCAAGACGCCGGCCTCGAGACAGAGAGGTTGTGAGTTCAAATCTCGGTTGCACAAGTTGGGATTTTTATTTGTGAATTATCTCTGCGGCAACCACCCCTGGTCTCAGCAGTGACGCCAATGTGAAAACATCAAGTACTCATCCACGGAAAATCATGAGTACCTGCGAAGACGGAGTTATCTGCCTGTGCGGCAAGGGACTCCTGTGCAGATGGTTGCCAGGGAAAAACGGATTAACACATTTTCAGTTCCTAGTGTCTGGAAACTTCGACGGAGGTAAAAGCTGGCGAACGGAAAAAAAAAGAACTAATCAATTTAATTGTGGTATGTTACAATAATCTTTAAAAATGAACAAATAAGCAACGACACAACACAAAAAAGAACATTGGACATCCTGAAATAGGCTCCAACCCGTACCCTCAACACAGCGCCTTGCCACGACAGACGGGCTACTGTTTAGTATCAACTAAGCAACTGTCCAAAGTCCTTTGTTGTTTTATGTTGATTATTTGTGTATTTTTCCCGAGTGTTGCACAAATTCCTCTTCCCCTGAAATGATTGGCTGATCTGCCTCCTGACAAAACTTCCGGTCATAAAGATATTTATTTATTATTGTCTCCACTAATAATTATGAAATGACCGTGTTTGTTTCATGTCTAATATTCGAGACACCAGACTGAAAACCCCTGTTATGGTGTACGATCCCGTGTGTATGTGCAGAAGAATTAGAGTGATTAATCTAGCTCTCTTGGTGGTGAAAATTAGCAATGGATATCACTGATCTGCAAATAGATGCGCTTCTATTTTTAGATATCTGTGGGGGGATTACCGTAAACGGAAACTCCAAGGAAGAACTGTCTATTCGATGTGTGTTCGAGATTGCATGACATGCCAAGTGACGTGTGATTGTTCTATGAGTCATGACAGGAGAGATTATACCTGAGGTCGATATGTAACTGAATCACTTAACTTTGACTTGTGTTTTCGTGTGTGTGATAAAGTCTCATATACGTGCCTTCACTTAGTTTCTATTCTACAATAATTATTCGCAGCATACAATAAAGAGAGGCAATCACGGATACTGAACGGCACAAGCTGTATGGAGATGGCAATAGGCTTGCTCTTTTCTTTGTATATTTTCTTTTTTGTTCCTGATGAAGGTTTTTGCCGATACGTCGTTGTTTGTCTCGACTCTCTACTACTTTAGCGGCCACGTATGTTATTTTACTTGAGCCGTCGAACGCTATCGTTGAATTTATTAATATAGACGTCTAGAGGTGTTCGAAGAAGAACTATTTAGTTTGTTTATCAGAGTCAGTTCTATTACACAAAAGTTGTGTATCACTGACAAATATCAGAGTCAGTTCTATTACACAAAAGTTGTGTATCACTGACAAATGTCAGAGTCAATTCTATTACACAAAAGTTGTGTATCACTGACAAATATCAGAGTCAGTTCTATTACACAAAAGTTGTGTATCACTGACAAATATCAGAGTCAGTTCTATTACACATAAGTTGTGTATCACTGACAAATATCAGAGTCAGTTCTATTACACAAAAGTTGTGTATCACTGACAAATATCAGATTCAGTTCTATTACACAAAAGTTGTGTATCACTGACAAATATCAGAGTCGGTTCTATTACACATAAGTTGTGTATCACTGACAAATATCAGATTCAATTCTATTACACAAAGTTGTGTATCACTGACAAATATCAGATTCAATTCTATTACACAAAAGTTGTGTATCACTGACAAATATCAGAGTCAATTCTATTACACAAAAGTTGTGTATCACTGACAAATATCAGATTCAATTCTATTACACATAAGTTGTGTATCACTGACAAATATCAGAGTCAGTTCTATTACACATAGGTTGTGTATCACTGACAAATATCAGAGTCAATTCTATTACACATAGGTTGTGTATCACTGACAAATATCAGAGTCAATTCTATTACACATAGGTTGTGTATCACTGACAAATATCAGAGTCAATTCTATTACACATAGGTTGTGTATCACTGACAAATATCAGAGTCAATTCTATTACACATAGGTTGTGTATCACTGACAAATATCAGAGTCAATTCTATTACACATAGGTTGTGTATCACTGACAAATATCAGAGTCAATTCTATTACACATAGGTTGTGTATCACTGACAAATATCAGAGTCAATTCTATTACACATAGGTTGTGTATCACTGACAAATATCAGAGTCAATTCTATTACACATAGGTTGTGTATCACTGACAAATATCAGAGTCAATTCTATTACACATAAGTTGTGTATCACTGACAAATATCAGAGTCAATTCTATTACACATAAGTTGTGTATCACTGACAAATATCAGAGTCAATTCTATTACACATAAGTTGTGTATCACTGACAAATATCAGAGTCAATTCTATTACACATAAGTTGTGTATCACTGACAAATATCAGAGTCAATTCTATTACACATAAGTTGTGTATCACTGACAAATGTCACAGCAAATTGTATACTAGCTCGATATTCCGACGTCAGCACAAATGTTATGCTTTAAACTATCTGATGGATTAACGTTTCTTTCCGCTACATTTTCTGCTACATTAACGTTTCTTTCCCGCTACATTTTCTGCTACATTAACGTTTCTTTCCCGCTACATTTTCTGCTACTTTAACGTTTCTTTCCCGCTACATTTTCTGCTACATTAACGTTTCTTTCCCGCTACATTTTCTGCTACTTTAACGTTTCTTTCCCGCTACATTTTCTGCTACATTAACGTTTCTTTCCCGCTACATTTTCTGCTACATTAACGTTTCTTTCCCGCTGCATTTTCTGCTACATTAACGTTTCTTTCCCGCTACATTTTCTGCTACTTTAACGTTTCTTTCCCGCTATATTTTCTGCTACATTAACGTTTCTTTCCCGCTACATTTTCTGCTACATTAACGTTTCTTTCCCGCTACATTTTCTGCTACATTAACGTTTCTTTCCCGCTGCATTTTCTGCTACTTTAACGTTTCTTTCCCGCTACATTTTCTGCTACATTAACGTTTCTTTCCCGCTACTTTTTCTGCTACATCTCAATGCTCAATGAGTTATCGTTTATTTTGTGCAAGCGCTTAGCTCAAATGTTTTCAGACAGGCATGGCAATGTTTTAAATATAAGGAAACTTGATAACCAAAAACAAGACGATTAGAGGCCACAGAGATGGGATTGATCAGAAAAATGTTGAGAGTTCCCTCCCTTCACAGCTAACAAAGACCAACGAGGACATTCTCAAAGAGACCAACACAAAAAGGGAGCTCCTAAAAAACATCAGAAAGAAAAAAAGACATTTTTGGGCACATCGTGAGAACAGGAAAGTTGGAATACTTGGTTACAGCTGGCAAAATACAGGGAAAGAGAGATTGCGAACGACAAAGAGAGAAAATACTTTAAAAGCTGGATGTCGTGGCATGGGAAACAGTCAACATAATTAATACGATGCACTGTGGATAAAAAATTGTGAAAGGACATGATCGCCGGTGCCAACCAGTATGGCACATGATGATGATGAATAATAAAAAACATAAAATAAATCTGAACTCATTCAGTTTAACCAATAACCTAACTCATTCAGTTTAATCAATAACCTAACTCATTCAGTTTAATCAATAACCTAACTCATTCAGTTTAATCAATAACCTAACTCATTCAGTTTAATCAATAACATAACTCATTCAGTTTATCAATAACCTAACTCATTCAGTTTAACCAATAACCTAACTCATTCAGTTTAATCAATAATCTAACTCATTCAGTTTAATCAATAATCTAACTCATTCAGTTTAATCAATAACCTAACTCATTCAGTTTAATCAATAACCTAACTCATTCAGTTTAATCAATAACATAACTCATTCAGTTTAATCAATAACCTAACTCATTCAGTTTAACCAATAACCTAACTCATTCAGTTTAATCAATAACATAACTCATTCAGTTTAATCAATAACATAACTCATTCAGTTTAATCAATAACATAACTCACTCAGTTTAATCAATAACCTAACTCATTCAGTTTAACCAATAACCTAACTCATTCAGTTTAACCAATAACCTAACTCATTCAGTTTAATCAATAACCTAACTCATTTTTCAGTCACGGTGTAATATTAGGGCAAATTTGATATTGATGACTTTTTAATGATATTTAGTTTCTTGTGTTTATCGCAGAACTGAGATTTATAATTTGGTTAGTATCACTGTCCGGGTAGAATAATTCCAAAAAGTGTAACCAACAGCGGCAACATAACTCCTGGCAACACCCCGCCCCCCCCCCCCACCCCCCCCCCCCCCCAAAAAAAAAAAAACCACACTCACTTGATTACACAACATGGACTCAAGACTAGAGAGCTAAAAGTTACAATAACCCAGAAATATGGGTTACTTTGACGGCATCGTTAATTAAGAAACAAGTGTGCCAAAAGACAAAACATAAACAAGAAATAGTTGGAGGTCAGAGGTCAGTCCAAGATGTGAGCTGAGTTGCTGTTGACCCACAAGTGACTGCGCGCGTCAGGTCGGCGAACGACAGAGTACATCCAGACCTTGTTCCACTTCTCAGCGGTGCTCCGGGAAACAGATTATCCAGTCTAGTCGAGTGAGGAGGGATTGAGGATGAAAGGTAATTCGGCACTCTCAAATATCGTGTTGAGGTCGGATGTATTGGGCTGAAAGGCGCAAATAAATCACAACACAATGCATCCATGCCCGTTCCAGGCAGGGCAGATGTCGAAGTGGACTATTCATTCCTTGTAGCAGCCATTGGGTGAACGGAAGGAGGGGGAGGGGGAAGGAGGGAGGGAAGGAGGGAGGGAAGGAGGGAGGGAGGGAGGGAAGGAGGGAGGGAAGGTAGAAGGCAGGGAGGGAAGGGAAGGTAGAAGGGAGGGAGGGGAGGGAGGGTGGGAAGGAAGAAGGGTGGGAAGGAAGGAGGGAGGGAGGGAGGGGAAGGAAGGAAGGAAGGAAGGAAGGAAGGAAGGAGGAGGGAGGCAGGGAGGGAGGGAGGGAGGGAGGGAGGGAGGAGGGAGGGAGGAAGGAGGGAGGGAGGAAAGTAGAAGGCAGGGAGGGAGGGAGGAAGGAAGGGAAGGAAGGGAAGGAAGAAGGGAAGGTAGAAGGAGGGGAAGGAAGGAAGGGAAGGAAGGAAGGAAGGAAAGAAAGGAAGGAAGGAAGAAAGGAAGGAAGGAAGGAAGGAAGGAAGGAAGGAAGGAAGGAAGGAAGGAAGGAAGGAAGGAAGGAAGGGAGGAAGGGAGAAAGGAAGGAAGGAAGGAAGGAAGGAAGGAAGGAAGGAAGGAAGGAAGGAAGGAAGGAAGGAAGGAAGGAAGGAAGGAAGGAAGGAAGGAAGGAAGGAAGGAAGGAAGGAAGGAAGGAAGGACAATAATTACTGCTAAATGAACAACACTGGACTAACCCATCCTGGGACATGAAACAATGACTGATCGATTGTTCAAATTGTCAAATAGTTAAAGTGGCTTACTTCTAACAACACAGAATGACTCTTATTTACCGACATGACCAGCACTTTCAATCTGTGACTGACGCCTGAATAGAGATAACGAATGTTTCACACAAATATATACCTTACAACAAAATACCATCTCTCTCTCTCTCTCTCTCTCTCTCTCTCTCTCTCTCACTTACACAATCATCAACGCCTACTTCACAAATCGACACAATCATTCACAATCTTATTTCATCAAACAACCTTTGAGGACTGGGTGGTCTAGAAGTAAGACGACGGCCTCTGGGGAGGAAAGTCCTGAGTTCGGTTCTCTCTATAGACACACAAAGAGGTCCAGTGTGCACTCGAGCACGTTAAAGTACCCGTGGCAGTTTAAAGTAGAAATGAGCAGGCCAAAAATGGCCGCTATCCGGACACAAATTGTTCAGCAAATCTAGCCATCAATGCCGAAGGCGGATGTGTCGGGTCGAATAGAAAGGAGCAGATATCGCAGCTGTGACGTAAACTAACGACAGATATCGCAGCTGTGACGTAAACTAACGACACGACGCATCTACGCCCACTTACCAGGTGAACGATAAGAGGAAGAAAAACAACCCCTAGTATCTAACGATCTACAGTCACAATTTTCAATCCCGGTCTTTCACTCCCAAATGCAAACACAACCCCCAATCTTGCTTATCTCTGTTACAATTCACGATGTATCTGTAATAAAACTCCATAACGCCCTCCTTGTATGTCTCATCCATCTTCCATACTCCCTCGCTATATCTCTCATAAATTCGCTAACCCATTCCCGTGTGGCATAAAGCCCATCAAAAAAACCAAGCCCGCTATTTCACTCATGAAGGTCCCTATACAATACTTTATGTTGCCACTAACACATTTCATCAACTCATAAACATGTCCTACTCTCCCATGTAATCTAATGGAGAGAGCTGTTCCTGGTCCATAAAGTCACATTTGGACGGAACACAACATATCCCGATTATCGATCGTCATCTTTTTGTGTCTTCTTTAACCCAAGAGATTGATCTTTAGACTATTTTAGCTATTTGTTTATGTAAACAAATAGTTATTTGAGATAACAATATAAATAATTATCGACAAGTCATTAAACAAAAACTGTTGAATATAATAAACAAAAGCCTTGTATAAGGCAGAGTGATTGTGTTTTTTGCTTGTAAAGGGATATTTCGGAAGCTGTTCAGATGTTAGATAAGTGCAATTATCTGTCTGGATAATCGAAATTTGGTAGATAGTTTGATATAATATGTATGCCAATTCCCTAGCAATTCTTAATCTTTAATCCCCCCCCCACTTACTACCAACCCAGAATCGGTTACTCTAAAAATATTACTTTAATGGTCGTATTCTTGCTTGTTAGCATCTACTTTTAGTTTTGTATGTTTTGTATATTAATTTTTTTAATTTTCGGATGATGACCAATTGTATACGACATATTTGGCTTTTGGATGCTTTACAGCGAAGTACAGCAATGGAGACTGCTAGAGAGATATGTAAAGAAGCAACACAAAATTACACGCCATGAGAGAACATGTGGCACAATACCAGCAAAGCAGTCAAGTTAACATTACTGAGCACATGTATCTTCGCGTTAGCAAAATACGGTTGTGATTTGCGGACAATCTCGTAAAAAGGAAAAAAATCGATTCATTCGAAACAAAATGCTACAGAAAAATCGTTAAGATACATTGGATAGTGACAATGAGCAATGAAGATACGTTAGAAGATTTAAACATGAAAAACAACTATCTTATAAACACCATTCTACAGAGGAAATTAAAAGACTATGGCCACGTGAAAAGACACAACCGGCTGGAAAGAACAAAAACGGAAGGCATGGTTCATGGTCGATGCATCAAGGACAGGCCAAGAAGAAGGTAGTTTCAAGACATCAAGGAGACTTTGAATATGGCAATAGAAGTGAGAGATCTGGTTAGAGACAACGACTCTTTCAGACGGGCTGTGGTGAAAGAAAAGTTCTGCATAGATGGTGATGACAGCGAAGGACTAAATCGTCTGTCGTGTGTAGTTCCGTTTTCTTTGCCCCCATATGAAAACCCTATATCACGAAAACCCTGTTTTATAGTCCTGTCCTTGTACCGTAAAGCTGTTACGTACTATATATGTGTGACTTTTCCCCCTTTAACTCAACACTAGCTTTCTTGCCCCTCCCTGCAGGAATGTCTTCTTCTTCTACCTTGTTAGCTCCCTGTGGAGCAAAGGTCTTCAACAAACACTTTCAGCTTCCTGTGAAGCATAGATAGGTCTTCAACAAACACTTTCAGCTACCTGTGGAGCATAGGTCTTCAACAAACACTTTCAGCTACCTATGGTGCATAGGTCTTCAACAAACACCTTCCAAGCCGTTCTGTTTCTTGCCATTCTGTCAAGATCATTCCATGCCTTCCCCATTATCTTCTTCTCTGCTTCCATCTTCTCCAAGAATATCTTGATCTTACTCTTTGTCTTTTTTCTTAGACTTGTCCATGTTTGTGAAGTTTTTTCTTTGACTTGTCCATGTTTGTGAAGTTTTTTCTTAGACTTGTCCATGTTTGTGAAGTTTTTTCTTAGACTTGTCCATGTTTGTGAAGTTTTTTCTTAGACTTGTCCATGGTTGTGAAGTTTTTTCTTAGACTTGTCCATGTTTGTGAAGTTTTTTCTTAGACTTGTCCATGTTTGTGAAGTTTTTTCTTAGACTTGTCCATGGTTGTGAAGTTTTTTCTTAGACTTGTCCATGTTTGTGAAGTTTTTTCTTAGACTTGTCCATGGTTGTGAAGTTTTTTCTTAGACTTGTCCATGTTTGTGAAGTTTTTTCTTAGACTTGTCCATGGTTGTGAAGTTTTTTCTTAGACTTGTCCATGTTTGTGAAGTTTTTTCTTAGACTTGTCCATGTTTGTGAAGTTTTTTCTTAGACTTGTCCATGGTTGTGAAGTTTTTTCTTAGACTTGTCCATGGTTGTGAAGTTTTTTCTTAGACTTGTCCATGTTTGTGAAGTTTTTTCTTAGACTTGTCCATGTTTGTGAAGTTTTTTTCTTAGACTTGTCCATGTTTGTGAAGTTTTTTCGGCTTATTATTATTTTTTTTTTTACAGTACAGGATAGCCAGCCCAAGCCCAAGCCTCTTTGGTCGCCTTTTATGAACATGTCTGGTAGGGAACAGTTTCACAATTCTTTACTCCCTTTTCCTTATCCTGCAGAAATGTGTTTGCGCCTAATTCTATTTGCTTGTAGGGATTTTCAAAGAGGCCTACACAAAAAGGGAGCTCATAAGAACCATCAGGAAGAAACAATCTCGGGCACATCGTGAGAAGAGGAAAGTTGAAATGCTTGGTTACAACTGGCAAATTACAGGGAAAAAGAGACAACGGACGACAAAGAGAGAATATACTGTATAGCTTGGTGTCATGGCATGGAAAACAGTCAACAACAGAGTTGATACGACGTACTGTGGATAGAAACTTGTGGAAGGACATGATTGCCTATGCTAATCGGTATGGCACATGATGATGATGTAGGGGATTCAATGTCAAATATGTGTTGCTGTGACAACGTTACAGGCATCTATTGTTTTACTATGACTGAGGCGGAAATCCCGGAACAACCCAAAGTTTGTGACGTCTTTAGCAATGCGAGATGGGCAGCTGACGCCATTATACCCACAACCGCCCCTCGTAAAGTTAAAAACATCAGAAAGTTTGCGTCTCCTTTCAGCGAGCGGGACTTATCAATAGTATAGATAGCTGTGGTTTATGTCTGGTCAGTAACGGCTCGACTGTTCCTTGTTCGGCAGCAATCGATGCCCTTCTATCAACTTTTCTATTTCCCTGAACGGAAGTTACAAAGTCTGAAATATCGTTGAGATCTATGAAGCAACATATGCCTATTATGTCAAGACCTTGAGATCTATGAAGCAACATATGCCTATTATGTCAAGACCACGATCTTCAGCGTAATAAAGTGCGACTGTAAACTTTCTTTATTTTCTTCTTTTATTCTTTTATCCTGTTGCTTCTTTTCCGGTAGGCGTCACAGGCCAAAGTCAATGACGTGTTTTCTATCAAGAGCACTTTCTGTGGCCTGACACATAGTGATATTGTATTGTTTTATTATGTTGTAAATTCCCTTAATCCATCTTCTTCTTGGTCTACCTCTATATCTTGGTTGTTCCATTTTGTTGTTACAAGCTCTTGGCGCTGGTGCCGAGGGTTAGTGCACATTAAATGTTCAAACCACTTGAATCTTTGTCTACGTATTAGGAGTCATAGACTAAGGTAGCTGGGTCATGTACGATGAATGACTTACAATTGTATTCCCAAACAAATATTGTATGGCGAACTTAGGGACGGAAAGAAACCAAAGGGCGGACCAGAGCTGAGATATAAGGATGTTTGTAGGGTTTTATTGAGTGAATTTTCTGTCAGTGAAAGAAACTGGGAAATCTGGCTGCATATCGTAGCACATGGAGAACAAAAATAAATTTTTTAAATGTCACAGCAACTTTCGAGGCAGTGCTGATATCAAATTCAGAGGACAAAAGGCGCATGAGAAAAGAGACGAGGCCAGGCACCATAAGTACATCTTATTCGTTCTGTGGCCGGAGCTGTCTATCCAATATTGGCAGACTCAACCACGAGACAAGTAAGTTGTTCAGCAAAGCAGCATCCAGACTAAGACACTAAAATGTTGACCAAACTACAGACTTATCACGATTGCTTGCTACCCACCGCCTGTCGAGACGTGAAAGGCCGTGCTCTATGTATTCGATTCGATTACTGGTAGAATTCCAATAGTGTTTCTGATTTCATCGTTCTTTACATGACCTCCTGTTTTTGTTTTTCAACGCGAGATAGGGCCATCACAGCCTACATGTTTTTTAAGCTCTGACATCAATTTCAATATCCTGTGCTCTTAGTTTAGTCGTTTACTATCAACTTGCGATCATCTGGATTGTGTATTCGTGAACGTGTTAACAGGGTTGTGTGAACGTGTTAAAAGGGTTGTGTGAACGTGATAACAGGGTTGTGTGAACGTGTTAACAGATTTTGTGAACGTGATAAAAGGATTTTGTGAACGTGTTAACAGGATTGTGTGAACGTGTTAGTGTGATTGTATGAACATGTTAACAGGATTTTGTGAACGTGATAACAGGATTGTGTGAACGAGTTAACAGGATTGTGTGAACGTGTTAGTGTGATTGTGTGGGATTCTTGGGATCTACCCAGGGAAAATAAAGTCGTGGTAATGACAAACTTTCAATTCGAGATCAACTAAAATTGCAACTAACTGAAAACCAAATTACCAAGATACGCGATAATAAAGATTTCGATTAACATATGTGTGTCCATTTTGGCTGGACAACATGTCATTCCGGTCTGCAGACTACACGATGGTCCTATTAATGTAATCCACAGAAACGAGAAATTTCAGAGAGAGATCGGCAAATTAATTAGAGAAATGAATATGGTTTTTATGTGAGAAACTGAAAAATATCTTCTTTTCTTTCTCAGTAGCGGATTCAGGGTCAAGGAGAGAGAAAGATGTTCAGCAGTTGGTTTGTCCTACTGTTACGTTTAAAATTGTTTCAAAGATTCTATCCATCAAACTTTCTCATCATCGCCACTTTTGATTTAGTTTCCTCGCAATATCTCATGTTTGCTCTTTATAGAACATTTAATTTTTTTTGCAGCTTCCGTTTATGGCTCGTTTTATCACATTTAGTTTCCTCAGCTTCTGTGATTTGCTCGTTTTGTCACATTTAGTTTCCTCACAGCTTCTGTGATTTGCTCGTTTTGTCACATTTAGTTTCCTCACAGCTTCTGTGATTTGCTCGTTTTGTCACATTTAGTTTCCTCACAGCTTCTGTGATTTGCTCGTTTTGTCACATTTAGTTTCCTCACAGCTTCTGTGATTTGCTCGTTTTGTCACATTTAGTTTCCTCACAGCTTCTGTGATTTGCTCGTTTTGTCACATTTAGTTTTCTCACAGCTTCTGTGATTTGCTCGTTTTATCACATTTAGTTTCCTCACAGCTTCTGTGATTTGCTCCTTTTGTCACATTTAGTTTCCTCACAGCTTCTGTGCTTTGCTCCTTTTGTCACATTTAGTTTCCTCACAGCTTCTGTGATTTGCTCGTTTTATCACATTTAGTTTCCTCACAGCTTCTGTGATTTGCTCGTTTTGTCACATTTAGTTTCCTCACAGCTTCTGTGATTTGCTCCTTTTGTCACATTTAGTTTCCTCACAGCTTCTGTGATTTGCTCGTTTTGTCACATTTAGTTTCCTCACAGCTTCTGTGATTTGCTCCTTTTGTCACATTTAGTTTCCTCACAGCTTCTGTGATTTGCTCCTTTTGTCACATTTAGTTTCCTCACAGCTTCTGTGATGTACTCATTTTATCACTTTTAGTTTTCTGTTGTTTTCTCGTTTTGTCACATTTAGTTTTCTCGCAGCTTTGTGCTTATGACTCGATTTGTCACATTTAGTTTTCTCGCAGCTTTGTGCTTATGACTCGATTTGTCACATTTAGTTTTCTCGCAGCTTTGTGCTTATGACTCGATTTGTCACATTTAGTTTTCTCGCAGCTTTGTGCTTATGACTCGTTGTGTCACATTTAGTTTTCTCGCAGCTTTGTGCTTATGACTCGATTTGTCACATTTAGTTTTCTCGCAGCTTTGTGCTTATGACTCGATTTGTCACATTTAGTTTTCTCGCAGCTTTGTGCTTATGACTCGATTTGTCACATTTAGTTTTCTCGCAGCTTTGTGCTTATGACTCGTTTTGTCACATTTAGTTTTCTCGCAGCTTTGTGCTTATGACTCGATTTGTCACATTTAGTTTTCTCGCAGCTTTGTGCTTATGACTCGATTTGTCACATTTAGTTTTCTCGCAGCTTTGTGCTTATGACTCGATTTGTCACATTTAGTTTTCTGTCTTATCGCGAGGCCACTCTCCTTACACTTTCAAGTTAGAACTACTATAAGACCCCCCCCCCCCCACCCACCTTAATTTTCCGCTTCTTATCTTATTTATCAGACGTACTATTTGCCATACTACATACCGGTATGTATGTGAGATGTATATGTAGGTATATGAGAGAAGCTTGACACAAAAAGTTAACATTGTAAAACAAATGTATGCGATTAAAAAGAATTAAACGAAGAAAAAGTAATTTATCCACAATTCTAATTTGACATATATGCCCACAATTCTAGTTTGACATATGTGCCCACATTTCTAGTTTGACATATGTGCAACTGTGGCTGATACTGTCCCAAAGGTAGCTAACTCTCTGACGTGTTTTGTGTGTCCCGTGTTAACATTGACACGGCCCAAATTGTACACACTGGGACGGGCGATGAATTAAAAATATGAGTTGGAGCAGGAAATACTTGCTTTCCAATACATTATTATAGTCATGTGAATAGGTTTCTGTTTTCTTTTTAATTTTTTCATTTATTGAAAGTCGTAACTGAAATATAGTTGGGGGGGGGGGGGGAGAGAAACCATTAATAGTGGAATGGTGGAAAAACTTAAGTTATGGAAAGTTAATTTGCGGAGCGGTAATTCATGCAAAGTGGAATGGTAACAATAATAATAACAAAGTAAGTTTTCATTTGACACTGCTCCCTGTTCTGACCAAACTTACAAGGCTGTGAGAAAATTGTTCATTGTTCTAGTCACAGATCTGAAGTGTTATTTCCCGGTTTAAATTCTAGAATGTCGTGCCTTGTGATGTCGTGCTTTGTAATGTCGTGCTTTGTAATGTCGTGCCTTGTGATGTCGTGCCTTGTGATGTCGTGCTTTGTAATGTCGTGCCTTGTGATGTCGTGCCTTGTGATGTCGTGCTTTGTAATGTCGTGCCTTGTGATGTCGTGCCTTGTGATGTCGTGCCTTGTAATGTCGTGCCTTGTAATGTCGTGCCTTGTCATGTCGTGCCTTGTGATGTCGTGCCTTGTCATGTCGTGCCTTGTCATGTCGTGCCTTGCGATGTCGTGCCTTGTCATGTCGTGCCTTGTCATGTCGTGCCTTGTCATGTCGTGCCTTGTGATGTCGTGCCTTGTGATGTCGTGCCTTGTCATGTTGTGCCTTGTGATGTCGTGCCTTGTGATGTCGTGCCTTGCGATGTCGTGCCTTGTCATGTCGTGCCTTGTCATGTCGTGCCTTGTCATGTCGTGCCTTGCGATGTCGTGCCTTGCGATGTCGTGCCTTGTCATGTCGTGCCTTGTCATGTCGTGCCTTGTCATGTCGTGCCTTGTGATGTGATTTTGATGTTTCCACCATTTTTCCCATGATCGAACAACCATCAGTAACACTCCACCGCTATTCTCAAGCCCTCTCTCGGTTACTTTGTACTTGCTAAACATAACTATATATTTTGTCTAGAATATACTAATCGAATCACTTTACTAGTGGTGGCCAATTGGCGGCCCGCGGGCCAAATCCGGCCCGCCAGTCTATTTTTCTTGACCCTTGTAGTGTTCATATCAACAGGGAAATAGTGTCACGATTACGAGGCAGAAATCCAAGCAATAAAGTTGGCAACAGAAAAACTGCTGAACAGTAATCTTAGTCCACAGCCTGTAGTGTTTTTGACAGATGCAAGATCAGTACTCCAGGCACTACAATCCAGAAAATTGTCACATCTGAACAATATATATTTATTAAGTTATTGACTGAACTCGGCAAGCACCACGGGGTTGCCCTGCAGTGGATCCCATCTCACTGTGGAATACCAGGAAATGAGAAAGCAGATCAGTTGGCAAAGGAAGGTTCAACAGGCACACAACAGACGCACTGGTTACATACCATCAGAAGAAACATATAATCAAATCAATCAGAGGGCCACAAGCCCAAAATCAGGATACCTTTCATAATATGAATAGGCGGGAAGAAGTTATCATTATACGCCTCAGAACAGGGCACAATCGACTCCCCAGCCACATGTATACAACATTCAAGATCGGCACCTCAACTACATGTACACGTGGTCAGTCAGGCACCCCAGACTGCTGAACACATACTTCAAGACTGCACTGAATATAGTAGACTGAGGAAAATCCAATGCCCATAGATACAACACTACAGACAAAACTATATGGGCCACTGCAAGAATTAGAATTAAAAAAGACAATAAAATTTATACAGGAAACGACATTGCGGATATAGACAATACTTCAGGCGAACAAAAGATAGATAGTGTCCATATAGGCAATACTTGAGGTGAACAACAGATAGATAGTGTCCATATAGGCAATACTTGAGGTGAACAACAGATAGATAGTGTCCATAAAGGCAATACTTGAGGTGAACAACAGATAGATAGTGTCCATATAGGCAATACTTGAGGTGAACAACAGATAGATAGTGTCCATATAGACAATACTTCAGGTGAACAACAGATAGATAGTGTCCATATAGGCAATACTTCAGGTGAACAACAGATAGATAGTGTCCATATAGACAATACTTGAGGTGAACAACAGATAGATAGTGTCCATATAGGCAATACTTGAGGTGAACAACAGATAGATAGTGTCCATATAGACAATACTTCAGGTGAACAACAGATAGATAGTGTCCATATAGGCAATACTTCAGGTGAACAACAGATAGATAGTGTCCATATAGACAATACTTCATGTGAACAACAGATAGATAGTGTCCATATAGACAATACTTCATGTGAACAACAGATAGATAGTGTCCATATAAACTACTATATTAAATATCTATAAATAAAAACCAATTTCCAGTCGGTTAAAAAAAATCATATAAAGGTAATTTTGAAATAAATAATTCATTGTCTTGTTACAAATGATGAAATATGACGTCAAAGTGCAAGCACTAGTTAGGTATGATTAAATCACATCATGTCATTGTTGATGAAGCTCTTCAGTTTAGCCCTCTGGTCCTGCCTTTGGCTATAACGCGACCCTCGGTCAAACTGAAGTTGGCCAGCATTGCTCTACACAATTTGTTACAAACTTTGTTATCTATGGCCCTTTTCGTCTTGTCAGACGGTCAAGTGGAGGCAATTGTGTATTTTATTTTTAGGTTTTGTTTTTGTTGAAGCAACTGCTTCTCTCGTGGCTAATTCTACTAATGTTTGACAAACACACACGGCTACAGAATGAACAAGTCAGGCCCACTGATCCACAGGGTTTTCCATCCTTTTTTATGAGTCTTTTCTCTTCTAAGATTTGCCTTAGCACAGTCTCAAATGATGTTATACCGTTCCTTATAGATGCTCTCCATGATTGCGATCACTTGCCGGATGTTCCCAGTCATTCTCATAGCTTTACCGCAGCATTGCAGTTATTTGCCTGTTCCCAACTATAAAAGGTAAGGTAAAGTACGAGACTTGAACCGGCGTCCTACCACGCGAGTTTCCACCCATATGTGCTCGGCCGCCTATCCAGAAATGTTCGGATATTTCTGTATAGTGTATCATCAAGCATTAAAACTCACGATGGGAAGCGACATTCCTCACCTTCCCAGGGTAATACCCTGGTACCCTTTTCTGCCAACGGCTGGGTCGACCGTGGGGGTATTTTTTTTCCTAACCACGAGTACAATTCACACTGCTCCCAGCGGGAATCGAACACGGGTTGTCCGAACGCCGGTAGCCCATTAGGGTGGTTTCCCATCTAGGCTACCGAGACCCCCAAATCATCAAAGTAACCAATCAACCAGTCAAATAACCATCAAGGTAAACACCCAATCAAACAACCACCAAGGTAAACACCCAGTCAAACAACCACCAAGGTAAACACCCAGTCAAACAACCATCATGGTAAACACCCAGTCAAACAACCATCAAGGTAAACACCCAGTCAAACAACCATCAAGGTAAACACCCAGTCAAACAACCACCAAGGTAAACACCCAATCAAACAACCATCAAGGTAAACACCCAATCAAACAACCATCCAGGTAAACACCCAATCAAACAACCATCAAGGTAAACACCCAATCAAACAACCATCAAGGTAAACACCCAGTCAAACAACCACCAAGGTAAACACCCAGTCAAACAACCATCAAGGTAAACACCCAATCAAACAACCATCAAGGTAAACACCCAATCAAACAACCATCAAGGTAAACACCCAATCAAACAACCATCAAGGTAAACACCCAATCAAACAACCATCAAGGTAAACACCCAATCAAACAACCATCAAGGTAAACACCCAGTCAAACAACCATCAAGGTAAACACCCAATCAAACAACCATCAAGGTAAACACCCAATCAAACAACCATCAAGGTAAACACCCAATCAAACAACCATCAAGGTAAACACCCAATCAAACAACCATCAAGGTAAACACCCAATCAAACAACCATCAAGGTAAACACCAGTCAAACAACCACCAAGGTAAACACCCAGTCAAACAACCATCAAGGTAAACACCCAGTCAAACAACCATCAAGGTAAACACCCAATCAAACAACCATCGAGGTAAACACCCAATCAAACAACCATCAAGGTAAACACCCAGTCAAACAACCACCAAGGTAAACACCCAATCAAACAACCATCAAGGTAAACACCCAATCAAACAACCATCAAGGTAAACACCCAATCAAACAACCATCCAGGTAACCAACCAGTCAAACAACCATCCAGGTAACCAACCAGTCAAAGAAATCGTCCAGGTAACCAAACAACCAATCAATCAAGCCAATAACTATTTGGGAGCCAGTGGTGGGGAGTGTTAAACACTCCAAGGTATGAAGACAGCTTTACAAGGGAGGAACACAACACAATACTGACGTTTCGGCCTGTGGCCTTCTTCAGAGTACAAGGACAACGAAAACAAACGGTGAAACACAATTATCTAGCCTATTCCCTACCTTTTGATATCGCTGCTACTTTATATTTGTTTAACGTCATCCATCTCTGTGTACTTTAATTAGAACCATTTCATCTGCGCTCTGTTCTTCTGATCATGTAGTTATACATAATTGTGTTTCACCGTTTGTTTTAGTTGTCCTTGTACTCTGAAGAAGGTCACAGGCCGAAATGTCAGTATTGTGTTGTGTTCCTCCCTTGTAAAGCTGTCTTCATACCTTGGAGTGTTTAACACTCCCCACCACTGGCTCCTTGCTACCAGCTTTACCGCAGCATCGCAATTATTTGCCTATTCCCAAGAACTATTTGACCCAGAATGTCGGCCAGCGACTGAGAGTGATTAGTGACCGGTGGCGTTGGAATCTGAACCATAACTAATCAAAAACCTTCTCCAACTTTCTGTTTTGGGTAATCATTTCATAGATTTGAAACCAACACCCACTTAGGCCACGCGAATAAGAATCGGAGATATGGACGGCAAACCCGTATGCATTAATAAATGTCCAGAAGCCAGATATCTTGGCTGAGAGGTATATAAAGGTGTCGCAGCTTTCCATATACCACGGGAGACGTGGTAACGTCAACTGCGCCCTTTCGGAAGAGACGTAGTTTAAAAAAGCAAGGCTAAAAACTGATTAGCTAAACACCAGCAGAGGTCGGGCCAGGCCACGAGATTCGTGACGTGCAAGTAAGTGTTCAACGCATGAGTCATCACAGCGAGTCTTAACGCAACTTGTTTGTCCGGGAGGCCCTATCTGCGCCTCTCCAGGAGCTCTAGCGAGGGTCCAAATTGAAAGGAGGTCACGCCGGGTTAAACAGACGCTGTTTATCTCAAGAAAGTGGGGCGGGGTGTGGGTGGGGGGGGGATATACATTAGTTATGTGTAGTCTATAGCTGCCAGCTACGTAGATAACAAGTGAATGATTCAGTCCTTCAGATAGGAGAAGTGTTAGAGTGAGGTCGGAGGACGGGATGACAGAGCGGCCAGAAATAGAGAGAGAGAGAGAGAGAAAAGAGGAGGCGCAGCAGGAAGAATTAGATTATGGGAAGAATATACAAATGTATAAATTAAGTAGCAACAATAATGAAAATTAATCATTGCAAACTTAACGTATGTTGTATGATATATTTGTATGCATTATATATGAGATAGAAGTACCGGTGGCTGAGTGGTTAGTATACTCGCTTCCTGGTTTGGAGAGTCCGAGTTCGATTCCCAGAAGTGGTGGATTGTTGGTGGACCGTAAAGGCTCTGGGGTTCACCAGATACCATAGAATTGTCAGGGAGGTAAAAGCGACCTGGCGTGGTACTGACCACATCATCTAAAAATATGGTCTCTAACACTATATTCGCCATACGCCGAGCAAGACCTGGATGGAAACTTGGCTATATGGGATGTGAATGTGCATGCGTCCATTATTACATGTGTCCATGTATGCTTGCACACGTGTCCATGTATGCTTGTACATGTGTCCACTCTATTTTGTGTATATTGGTGTGAGTGTATGTTCACGCTAATGAACGACTCATACCTGACTGAGGATAGGAGCCGCGATAGCTCAGTCGTTGGTGAACTGCGCTACAAAGGACTAGGGCTTTCAGGTTCACCCAGCCTTAAATGGATCATCATCATCATCGAGTGCCATCTCCGCAATGAAGGTTGGCTACCATTGAGCGCCATTCTCCTCTGTTTCTTGCTTTGATGGTGCAGGTTGTCATAGGCTGGTTTGTCCATCTTTTGATGTTACTCGTCCATGTTAGTCTTGGTCTGCCTCTGCCTCTTTTACCTTGTATTTTCCCCTCCAGGATTACTTTTAGTAGGCTGTTGTGTCTTTTCACATGGCCCAAAAATCGCATTTGTCTTATTTGAATTGTGCTTAGTAGTTCTCTTTTCATTTTCAGTTGTTTTAAGACTTCATCGCTTGTTTTCTTTTCCTTCCATCCAATCCTACCTATTCTTCTATATATCCACATTTCAAAGACTTTTATTCTCTGTTCTGTTTTCTTGCCTAATGTCCATGTTTCTGCACCATATAGGAATGTTGAGAAGACATAAAATTTTGCTATTCTTAGTTTTAGCCCTGGTGTTATTTGTTTTGATGTTAGTATGTTCTTCGTGACATTCATCATCATGTACCATACAGGTTGGCGTAGGCGGTCATGTCCCTCCACAATCTTATATCTACAGTGCATCGTATCAGTTCTGTTGTTGACTGTTTTCCATGCCATGACACCAAGCTATCTAGTATTTTCTCTCTTTATCGTCTGCGATCTCTCTTTCCATTTATTTTGCCAGTTGTAACCAAGTATTCCAACTTTCCTCTTCTCATGATGTGCCCCAAAAATGTTGATTGCTTCTTTCTGATGTTTCTTAGGAGCTCCCTCTTTGTGTTGGCCTCTTTGAGAACTTCCTCATTGGTCTTTTTATCTGTCCAGGGAACTTTCAACATTCTTCTGAGAAATCCCATCTCTGTGGCCTCTAATCGTCTTTTCTTTTGTTTGTCTACTGTCCATGATTCGCTTCCATAGGTCAGAATTGGTTCTATATAGCACCGATGAACTCTCTTTTTCATTTCTATTGACATAGATTTGTTGCATAAGATATTTTTCATTTTCTGAAATGCTATTTTGGCCTGAGCTATTCTGCTTTTTATTTCCGTGGTGCATCTTCCAACCGATGTGATTATTGTGCCCAAGTATTTGACGCGTTGCACGTGTTTCAGATTTGTCCTGTTTATTTTTATGCTGCATGCTGGTGATGATTGTTTCTTCGATATGACCATTACTTCTGTTTTCTTACTATTCAGACTGAGACCTTTCTCGTTGCTTTCTTTTACTATTATGTCTATCACCTCTATCATTCCTACTCTTTTGTTTATTTCAGTTGTACATTTTTCATCACTGGTTATAGTATGTCCAAGGTAGTTGTAGTTCTGAGCTGTCTCCAGGTTAAATGGATACCGAATTTTTTTTGTAGAAAAGTAAAGCGGCACGGGCGTAATACCGACCACATTACCCCAAAAATCATGTGCCGAAAGTCTGTAATAATTATGGTCGCTAACACCATATTCCCCTGTACGCCATTTAGCTTGACGGGGGCTCTTTAATTATTTTTTTTTTGTTTTTTACTTTACCTGAGTGAGAATATCAGAGTCAGCAACTCACAGTTGACCAATAGCCTGTCACAAATGAGTTCAAATCAACAAGAGAACGCAAACCCCTCCATACAGAATATGATGTGATAGTCTCGGATGCACCGAGGGAGAAAGTGCAAATATTACTGCTGCAATACAGCGCAACTAATGTTGATTTTCAGTGGGTGAAGGACGGATAGGCGAAGGACGGACAGGTGAAGGACGGATAGGTGTATGAAGGGTAGGCTGGGAGGAAGTGCTTGGAGGATCGGAGAATGCTGGGGAGAGTTCCTTTTCCTCAAAGTTAACCCTTGTTAGTCCGGAAATGTAACCTCTCTTGTTAATTCAGAAAAATAACCTCTCTTATTAGTCCAGAAACATAACCTCTCTTATTAGTCCAGCAATATAACTTCTCTTGTTAGTACAAAACAATAACCTCTCTTGTTAGTCTAGAAACATAACATCTCTTTTGTTAGTCCAGAAACATAACGTCTCTTGTTAGTCTAGAAACATAACCTCTCTTGTTAGTCCATAAACATATCCACTCTTGTTAGTCCAGAAACATAACCTCTCTTGTTAGTCCAGAAACATAACCTCTCTTGTTAGTCCCGCAACATAACCTCTCTTGTTAATCCAGAAACATAACATCTCTTGTTACTCCCGAAACATAACCTCTCTCGTTAGTCCAGAAACATAACATCACTTGTTAGTCCAGAAACATAACATCACTTGTTAGTCCAGAAACATAACTTCTCTTGTTAGTCCAGAAACATAACTTCTCTTGTTAGTCCAGAAACATAACCTCTCTTATTAGTCAAGAAACATAACTTCTCTTGTTACATACCTGCCAGACTTTTGTTAATGTGGGTCAGATATTTGATGTTGAAAAGAGAACAGTGCATCATGTACCACTTCACTATAACCTAGTAGGGAGACTATGTGGTTTGGTGAGGGGAGGGAGGGAGTAGTGAGGAGACAGTGTGGTGAGGGGAGGGAGGGAGTAGTGAGGAGACAGTGTGGTGAGGGGAGGGAGTAGTGAGGAGACAGTGTGGTGAGGGGAGGGAGAGAGTAGTGGGGAGACAGTGTGGTGAGGGGAGGGAGTAGTGAGGAGACAGTGTGGTGAGGGGAGGGAGGGAGTAGTGGGGAGACAGTGTGGTGAGGGGAGGGAGTAGTGAGGAGACAGTGTGGTGAGGGGAGGGAGGGAGTAGTGAGGAGACAGTGTGGTGAGGGGAGGGAGGGAGTAGTGAGGAGACAGTGTGGTGAGGGGAGGGAGTAGTGAGGAGACAGTGTGGTGAGGGGAGGGAGGGAGTAGTGAGGAGACATTGTGGTGAGGGGAGGGAGGGAGTAGTGAGGAGACAGTGTGGTGAGGGGAGGGAGTAGTGAGGAGACAGTGTGGTGAGGGGAGGGAGGGAGTAGTGAGGAGACAGTGTGGTGAGGGGAGGGAGGGAGTAATGAGGAGACAGTGTGGTGAAGGGTGGGAGCGAGTATTGGGGAGACAGTGTGGTGAGGGAGGGAGTAGTGGGGAGACAGTGTGGTGAGGGGAGGGAGTGAGGAGTGGGGAGACAGTGTGGTGAAGGGAGGGAGTGAGGTGTGGGGAGAAAGTGTGGTGAGGAAGGGAATAGTGAGGAGACAATGTGGTGAGGGGAGGGATTGAGTAGTGGGGAGACAGTGTGGTGAGGGAGTGAGTAGTGGGGAAACAGTGTGGTGAGGGGAGGGAGTGAAGAGTGGGGAGACAGTGTTGTGAAGGGAAGGAGTGAGTAGTGTGGAGACAGTGTGGTGAAGGGAGGGAGTGAGTAGTGGGGAGATTGTGTTGTGAAGGGAGGGAGTGAGTAGTGGGGAGATTGTGTTGTGAAGGGTGGGAGTGAGTAGTGGGGAGATTGTGTTGTGAAGGGTGGGAAGAACTAGTGAGGAGACAGTATGGTGCGGGGAGGGAGTGAACTGGTGAGGAGAGCGATAGTGAGAGAGATAGAGAAGAGAGCGATGAGATAGTGAGTAGAATGGAAGAGAGTGAGGACAGAGAATGGGTGAGGATAATGAGGAGAAATACATGGATCGAAATAGCGTGAGGACAGAGAATGGAAAGCTAGTGAGAAAAAGAGTGGAGTTTGAAAAGAGAATGAGAAGAGGGTGAGGAGAGGAGTGAGGTGAGAGAGAATCAGAACGTGAGGAGTGAGATTCAGAGAGATCTTGTGGAGACAGTAAGATAATGGAGATTTAAAATGAGGGGAGTTGTGAGGGAGAATGAGGAGAGTGAGAATATAGACCAGAAGGGATATGAAGAGAGAGAGATAATGAGGGGAGTGAGAATGAGGGGAGTGAGAGAAGAGACTAGATGGGAAATGAAGAAACATAAGTGAAAGAATGAAGACAGTGGGGAGAGAGTCAGAAAATATTATGAGATGCTAGGAAAGAGGATGAGCATAGGAGATTTGCTGTCTTTCTGACAGGAAGACGTCAAGTAAAATTCAGGACATCACAAAGAAGATAATTTACATAAATTGTATTTACACCTGAGTAGTAAAGCTGAGCCTGGGGATTTCGGCAACACAAAGGGAAAACTTGACAGACGTTGACTTTCGTGCATCCTTCGCTGACTCTGCACTACAAACAGACGTCCTGAAATCCAGACCCACCAGCTGGTCTAGCAATGATAAGTGGCAGTGCCAGGAGAGGGGGTGCATTTGGTGTGGGAGTTCACGGTTTATCGTGTTCTTCAGGAGCTCAAATCGTTGGTGACAGAAGCTCGCAGGTGTAAAGAAAAAAAAACTAGCACACACACCTGTCTTTAGAATCGGCAAAAACTGTCATTTTTATGTCTGAAACTGGTCAAGTCGGATCTGTTCTTGATTGGTGTCATGAAAACTATTGGTCACGTGAGATGTATCATTCCTGGGTGGTGTCAACAGAGGATGAAGCTAGCAGATGGCGCTGTGACTTCATACCAACTGTGATATTAACAGTAAAATACATATGCGTTCTTTGTCCTGGAAGACCCCATTCATATTCCGGAGAGTTGTTGACTGTGAAAACATGAAACTGCAACACATTAGTTAACGGCCTCTCCCAGACACAACAACTCTATGACAGCGATTCTCAGCCCGTGTCTGTACTACACACTTGGTCGTATACACACAAGAAACCTAGGCAACTGCCTTGAAGTTCTTCAATGTTGAAAACATAGATGATCGCTCCGCGTACCTAGTTACAGAAAAACGTTGGCATCATCATCATGTATTATACCAGTTGGCGTAGGCGACCGTGTCGTTGCAAATTTTATCTCATGAGTGCATCGTATCAATTCTGTTGTTAATTTGTTTCCATGCCATGACACAAAGCTGTCTAGTATTTTCTCTCTGTGTCGTCCGCGATCTTTCTTTCCCTGTATTTTGCAAGTTGTAACCAAGTATTCCAACTTTCCTCTCACGATGTGCCTGAAAAATGTTGATTGTTTCTTTCTGATGATTGTTAGGAGCTCGCTTTTTGTGTTGGCCTCTTTGAAAAATTACCTTGTTGGTCCTTTTAGCTGTCCAGGGAACTTTCAACATTCTTCTGAGAAATCCCATATATGTTGTATCTAATCGTCTTTTCATTTATTTGTCTACTGTCCATGATTCGCTTTCATGGGTCAGAATTGGCTCTATATAGTACCGATCAACTTTCTTTTTAAGATACGCTGTTGTGTTTTTATTAATGTCACTGAAATTATTTCCTCTTTAATGTAAAGTGTGCATGATTTAACTGAATACATTTGGTACACATCGCACTGCATTGTGACGTCATTTCTCCACAAACTTGAAAACCTTCAACGACCGAAGACTCGCAACAGATCCGGGTTAAAGGTGATCACCGTCTCATAGTTGTGAACCAGAACTGATCAAGATCTTATTTCACCTCCCAGTGGTGCTTCCAAACACAGACTAATCAGTTTGGTAAAGCTAGTGGTGGTGTTGGGGGAGAGGGGGGTGTGGATGATAGTGGCAATCTGGTGCATTAAAATGTCAAGTAAAAGTCGAATATGTTTTGGCTGAAAGTCTCATCTGTCATTTGCTATAAACCACAACGCAATATATTCACACGCATTCAACGTGTTGCTAAGGACGGACGATGTAGAGAAGTACCATACAGCGAACGAAGAAGAAGAGATGCTTTAATTGTAGACAATCGTTTTTCTTTAAAAAACAAGGTATGTGTTGTTAGTTATCTCGTGTAGGTTGTAAATAATAACGCTATTAACTGAAATTTGTCGACCAGTCATTTCGTGTCCAGAAACTGCTTAACTAAACAAGCAGTTCTAACAAGAGGCCTACGAGTGGAAGCACGACTTGACAAACATCTGTACATGTGAGAAATAGGTACCGGAGGGTAGAGGGAACCAGGTTCTTTTAGCAAAATGCTATAGAGATCTATTGGAATTAGTTACCAGGAAATGAGAAAGCAGATCAGTTGGCAAAGGAAGGTTAAACAGGCACACAACTAGATACACCGGTTACATACCATCATAAGAAACAGATAATCAAATCAATCAGAGGACCACAAGCCCCAAATCAGGATGCCTTTCATAATATGAGTAGATATGAACAACTTATCATTATACGCCTCAGAACAGGGCACAATCGACTCCATAGTCACATGTATACAAAATTCAAGATCGGCACCTCAACTACTTGTACATGTGGACAGGCGCCCCAGACTGCTGAACACATACTTCAAGACTGCACTGAATATAGTAGACTGAGGAAAATCCATTGGCCCATAGATACAACACTACAGACAAAACTATATGGGCCACTGCAAGAATTACAAAAGACAGTAACATTTATACAGGAAACGACATTGCAGATATAGACAATACTTCAGGCAAAAGAAAGATAGATAGATAATGGAATTAGTTTGCACAGTTGCTAGCTTGAGACGTAATTTGGTATTTTAATGTCGAAAGTTTAAAAAAAGGAAAAGTTGGTTTGCTACACGGCCAGTTGTAGTCTTACTAAGGGCTGCGAGGGTTTTCCCCGAAATCACTTACCCAAAGCTTGTGACGTCTATGCTAGATGTAGACGACTGACGTCATTTTACCCACAACCGCCCAGTTCGCAATGCTGAAAACGTCACAAGCTTTGTGTGATCCCTCTCAACCCCGAAGGCCTCAGTAAAACTACAGTCGGCTGTGATTTATTTGAGTGAATGCCCATATATGACATATCCCTGCCATTATTAAACATATTATTTTGAAGGTAGTTTCAAATTCTAGCATCGCAGAAAAAATGTGAACAATCTTGTTGAAATCTTTTTTTTAAATTTCTTTTTAACGTGACTGTGTCTTTTTCAAAACTGAACAGACCAGCGCTTAGATGGTAGATGATATTGAAACATTTCAATGTAGAATGAATCATTTCCTAACCGGGAATGTTTTTATCATTTAAATTAGCCTTCTTTTACAGGACGTGCCTGTGCCAAAAAGAAAATAGGCCCAACATGTTTTTTTTTTCATCTCCCAAATAGACAAGGAACAAAGAAGGCGAAGTATCAAATGGAAACAGGATTGTAAAGCAGAGTCAGACGTGTCAAGGCTAGGACCCTGGAGAGTGCATCAGTCCATTTTGTTCCTTTGAGAAAAGTAAAAATATACGGCTTGACAAAGGAATAAGAAAGTGCTTCAAACACACACAAAAACATTTTATTTAAAGATTGTATTTTACTTTACACTGTTTGTATTTTTATTTGTATGTGGTTGGTGATATTTCTTGGATTTTGTTTTGAGAGAATGTTGCGGTAGTCTTCTCTTACTTCATACCCACTTGTTAGACAGAAATTCTATTGCGGTGTCTTCTCTTACTTCATACTCACTTGTTAGACAGAAATCCTGCTGCGGTGTCTTCTCTTACTTCATACCCACTTGTTAGACAGAAATCCTGCTGCGGTGTCTTCTCTTACTTCATACCCACTTGTTAGACATAAATTCTGCTGCGGTGTCTTCTCTTACTTCATACCCACTTGTTAGACATAAATTCTGCTGCGGTGGTCTTCTCTTACTTTCTGTTCACCTGCTAGGCGAAACTTTCCAAAGTGGTAACCCTCATACCTTTCTGTCTACTTGCTAAACAGAACTTCTACTGCTGTAATCCCCCTTACTTTCTGTCTACTTGCTAAACAGAACTTCTACTGCTGTAATCCCCCTTACTTTCTGTCTACTTGCTAAACAGAACTTCTACTGCTGTAATCCCCCTTACTTTCTGTCTACTTGCTAAATAGAACTTCTACTGCTGTAATCCCCCTTACTTTCTGTCTACTTGCTAAACAGAACTTCTACTGCTGTAATCCCCCTTACTTTCTGTCTACTTGCTAAACAGAACTTCTATTGCTGTAATCCCCCTTACTTTCTGTCTACTTGCTAAACAGAACTTCTACTGCTGTAATCCCCCTTACTTTCTGTCTACTTGCTAAATAGAACTTCTACTGCTGTAATCCCCCTTACTTTCTGTCTACTTGCTAAACAGAACTTCTACTGCTGTAATCCCCCTTACTTTCTGTCTACTTGCTAAACAGAACTTCTACTGCTGTAGCCCCCCCCCCTTACTTTCTGTCTACTTGCTAAACAGAATTTCTACTGCTGTAGTCGCCTTACTTTCTGTCTACTTGCTAAACAGAACTTCTACTGCTGTAGCCCACCTTACTTTCTGTCTACTTGCTAAACAGAACTTCTATTGCTGTAGCCCACCTTACTTTCTGTCTACTTGCTAAACAGAACTTCTACTGCTGTAGCCCCCTTACTTTCTGGCTACTTGCTAAACAGAACTTCTATTGCTGTAGCCCCCATTACTTTCTGTCTACTTGCTAAACAGAACTTCTACTGCTGTAGCCCACCTTACTTTCTGTCTACTTGCTAAACAGAACTTCTACTGCTGTAGCCCCCCGTACTTTCTGTCTACTTGCTAAACAGAACTTCTATTGCTGTAGCCCCCCTTACTTTCTGTCTACTTGCTAAACAGAACTTCTACTGCTGTAGCCTCCCTTACTTTCTGTCTACTTGCTAAACAGAACTTCTACTGCTGTAGCCCCCCTTACTTTCTGTCTACTTGCTAAACAGAACTTCTATTGCTGTAGCCCACCTTACTTTCTGTCTACTTGCTAAACAGAACTTCTACTGCTGTAGTCCACCTTACTTTCTGTCTACTTGCTAAACAGAACTTCTATTGCTGTAGCCCACCTTACTTTCTGTCTACTTGCTAAACAGAACTTCTACTGCTGTAGCCCCCCTTACTTTCTGTCTACTTGCTAAACAGAACTTCTATTGCTGTAGCCCACCTTACTTTCTGTCTACTTGCTAAACAGAACTTCTATTGCTGTAGCCCCCCTTACTTTCTGTCTACTTGCTAAACAGAACTTCTATTGCTGTAGCCCCCATTACTTTCTGTCTACTTGCTAAACAGAACTTCTACTGCTGTAGCCCACCTTACTTTCTGTCTACTTGCTAAACAGAACTTCTACTGCTGTAGCCCACCTTACTTTCTGTCTACTTGCTAAACAGAACTTCTACTGCTGTAGTCGCCTTACTTTCTGTCTACTTGCTAAACAGAACTTCTACTGCTGTAGCCCCCCTTACTTTCTGTCTACTTGCTAAACAGAACTTCTATTGCTGTAGCCCACCTTACTTTCTGTCTACTTGCTAAACAGAACTTCTACTGCTGTAGCCCCCATTACTTTCTGTCTACTTGCTAAACAGAATTTCTACTGCTGTAGCCCACTGCTGTAGCCCACCTTACTTTCTGTCTACTTGCTAAACAGAATTTCTACTGCTGTAGCCCCCATTACTTTCTGTCTACTTGCTAAACAGAACTTCTACTGCTGTAGCCCCCATTACTTTCTGTCTACTTGCTAAACAGAACTTCTACTGCTGTAGCCCACCTTACTTTCTGTCTACTTGCTAAACAGAATTTCTACTGCTGTAGTTCATTTACTTTCTGTCTACTTGCTAAACAGAACTTCTACTGCTGTAGCCCACCTTACTTTCTGTCTACTTGCTAAACAGAATTTCTACTGCTGTAGCCCACCTTACTTTCTGTCTACTTGCTAAACAGAACTTCTACTGCTGTAGCCCACCTTACTTTCTGTCTACTTGCTAAACAGAATTTCTACTGCTGTAGTTCATTTACTTTCTGTCTACTTGCTAAACAGAACTTCTGTTTACATACCTGAAGATTAGTACAGATAAAGAGCACCCATTGCACCACGTGCCCAACACAGGGAAAGGTGCCACGCTTAAAAGAGGCAAATCATGGGTGGGCCGAGCAGAAGATGTCATCAAACAGGTCTGTGGGCTTACTAATATCAGCGTTGGTGAGGAGTGGATACCGGTGCCTACGTCATTCAAGGGAACTTTCTCGTGTATTGTCACACTGGACAGGAAAAGTAGGGAACAGAATCCGGTCGTGGTTAATGCTGAGGTCAACGGTCTCATCTGCGATAACACCGATAAGAAAGATGCAGCCATCTATACAGACGGATCTGTAAGACGACACCAAAGAAGTGCATGGGCATTTACAGCACGCTCGGCAGGCAGAATAGCCAAGGAAGACAGTGATGCATACGTCGTGACCACGAGTAGCATGACGATGGAGGTGATGGCAGTGACCAAGGCATTCAAATGGTTAGAGTCACAAGACTACACCCACGCATGTATACTGAGTGATTCGATGAGCATGATTAAAAAAGTGGAGGCAGGCTCTGTACGCATGCAATGGGTAGAGTCGTTGCAGAAATCCAAAATACGTAAGGTCACCTTTGTCTATGTCCCTGGACATGCGGGAGTACGGGGGAATGAAAGAGCGGACAGGTTGGCTAGCTGCGCTGTCGTTGAGGACGGGCAACCAATGGATCGGGCGGACATCATAAATGCCCTCCGAGATGTGGGAAGAGCACAGGACTTCGACAGACACAGATCCACGTTACTTCTTCGGATGATGGAAATGGGAGTTAAGATGGGCACAGCCAGAAATGAGAAAGTTAGTGGGTGTGTAAGAAGACTTATCAACCAACATAGAACTGGAGTCGTCAGTTGCTGGACACTGCAGGACTTGCTGAGGAGGGGATCTGAGCACCTATGGACATGTTCGGAGTGCAATGATGATGACCCACTAATAACTCAATAACAGAACTTCTACTGCTGTAGTCCCCCTTACTTTCTGCCCTCTGGCTAAACAGAACTTCTATATCTGTTGTTCCCATCACATTCTGTCCACTGACTAGACAGAACTTCTATTTCTGCAGTCCCAATTATTTTCTGTCTACTGGCTAAACAGAACTACTGCTGTGGTGGTACCATCGTACAGTTTGTTCACTTGCCTCTAATAATTTGACTTCATGGCTCCATCTTTAACAAGACATGAAATTGGCGTAGATTTTTCATGTTATTTTTGTTTACATAAGCTGCGATATTTTGCTATTTTCGACCCTGGGCCTCCGACTTCACGATATTCTGAGTACCTGGTTGAATTCCATTCTAGATCCCTTTTCACGTGACTAGACTGATTAATAGGTACGTCGAGAGGTAGTTTTGCATCGTGACTCCTCCAAGCACAGATGCTGTTGGGAGCCTCATCTTACAAAACTGAAGCCTTCTCCGAGATAAGCTTCACTCTAAATCTTAGAATCGACATCAACCAAAATTAAACCAAGTAAACACGTGCTAAAGTCGGATGTGTTGGGCCGAAAGGCGCAAATATAACAGTTATATTGCAAACCACAACACAACGCAGACACGCCCACGTGACGTTCTTTTAAGGGTGGATGATGAAGAGGAACATTCTAGTCTACCAGAATAGTCTAAAATACTTTAGTCATCGGGCGAACGCAAGCAAGCAACCAAGTAAAAAGAGTTGTCAAGTTAAGTGAGCTGCTTTTCAAATCTTACAACGCTCAATTGACTATTTAAAAAAAAAAAAAAAATATATATATATATATATATATCTACATTAAAGTTACAGAGTAGAAGACCTGATTGTTTGCGCCAGCTGACATGTTCCACGATGCATTATGCACTCAAACATCTACGTACAGAATGTCGACTGCGTTAAGCTGTGTGCCACGCGGTAGGTATATAGTCAACAAGGACTCATCGTTTAGCAAAGTCAGATTTGTTGTGATAGTTTTATAATGTTAGATGTCGTCTCTGCATTGTATGACTTGTCTAAATGCATTCTAGCGACATTTGTTTCTGACACAGTTGGCAAGTTCCTAAAGGTAGCTGTTGACCCATCCCATGCTGTCCAATCTGTCAACAAATAAAGCTTCATCAACATCAGGTCGCATGTACTTTGTAGAACATTGCACTCACCACAGCCCGTCTGAAAAAAAATATCTGTCGCCAGATCTTCGATTTCTTCTATTATCAAGTTCAAGGTCTCCTTGATGTCTTGGAACGACCTTCGCCTTGGTCTGTTCCCTATACGTGGCCCACGAACCATGTCTTCCATTAGTGCTCCTTCCAGCCCGCTGTATCCTTTAACGTGGCCAAAGTTTTAATTTCCTCTCTAGAATGGTGTTTATAAGCCAGTTCTTTTCAATGTTTAACTCTTTTAGTATGTCTTCATTGCTTTTTTCATTATCCAAGTTATCTTAAGGAATGATCTGTAGCATTTACTTACGAATGAATCATAATTCTAGTTTCATATTTATAACACCAGCAATACACGCCAATGACTGAGACTGGCACATAATCTTGAGCTGAAAGTATCTCCTTTCATTGGAGCTCAAGCCAAAGAGAAATACGGTCGCAATACCAGGGACTCCTGAACGACCAATGTCTCCACAATGATCTGCCTGGGAACAACTGGCGTCAATAGTCTGGCCAACAGAGGTCGCCACTTCTCACTGGCTGTAGAATTGACTGATCTAGAAGACCTAGTATTCTAGCACGTCTAGGCACCGGAAATTACAACCTCCTGTAAAAGTCATGACAACACGTCACATAGCACCTGGATGCATGAGCTCGCGACATCAAATCATGCCATATCTAACTCCCTTCACAAAATGAAAGGTAGCAAACAAGAATAAAATAAGATCAATACAATTCCTAGATGTTAGGAAAGTGAAGCTTGTCCAGGCAGCGGCATACAGCCTGGTTTTTTTTATCTTCAACTGCCAACGTACTTCCAACTTGCTCAACCTGAACAGGAAAACCATCTTTATTATTCTTCCCGAACTCGTAGGTAAGGAACGAAGGAGGGAGTGAGAGGTTTGCATTGAAACAAGAAGCTCTCGGAGGTAAGGAACGAAGGAAGGAGTGAGAGGTTTGCATTGAAACAAGAAGCTCTCGGAGGTGGGGAACGAAGGAGGGAGTGAGAGGTTTGCATTGAAACAAGAAGCTCTCGGAGGTGGGGAACGAAGGAGGAGTGAGAGGTTTGCATTGAAACAAGAAGCTCTCGGAGGTAAGGAACGAAGGAAGGAGTGAGAGGTTTGCATTGAAACAAGAAGCTCTCGGAAGTAAGGAACGAAGGAAGGAGTGAGAGGTTTGCATTGAAACAAGAAGCTCTCGGAGGTAAGGAACGAAGGAAGGAGTGAGAGGTTTGCATTGAAACAAGAAGCTCTCGGAGGTGGGGAACGAAGGAGGGAGTGAGAGGTTTGCATTGAAACAAGAAGCTCTCGGAGGTGGGGAACGAAGGAGGGAGTGAGAGGTTTGCATTGAAACAAGAAGCTCTCGGAGGTGGGGAACGAAGGAGGGAGTGAGAGGTTTGCATTGAAACAAGAAGCCCCATTAACTGCACGTGGTAATCGAATACTTGCTATTGAGTAGCAGATACTTGACCTTCAACGCTACAGTTGAAGCCACCCCTACCCGCTCACCCAAATAATTAATTTCATTAAAAAATCAGGGAAATAACATTAGAAATATCGTAAACACAATTACTGGCTCTTGTTGTTGACGTAATGCCATGAGTTGATGAGGTCAGGGTGCCCTTTTACTTATTGATGCTGCGGGTCGTAATGGCTTTGTTGACATTCCCGGCTCTTACTGCAGAGTTTGTAGTTCGACTGTCCCAGTCTATGCTGGGACAACCCATCTTCTATATAAGTAACAGCCAGCACTACAGATAACATGGTGATCTTGGCTTCTGTTAGCGGCCAGCCTGTTTTGTCGCAGATTGTTACCGGGGGTGACCACAAGGCGATGAAACGCCTAAGACTACATCAGCTATTGGTGCGCCGACCTTCATACTGCGACCCACAGGTCAGGCGTTTATGCTCCCCTGACACAATTACAGGTAACGGATGTCCTGTATTAGGTGCAAACTTTGTAGGAGTGTGAAGTACTGCACTAATTCACAGTACTTGGAGGTGAAGATGGCACAGTACAGTCCTTGCTGTTATTTACATTCTCCAACTCACTGAGTCAGGTACCAATTCTTCCAGATTCACAGAACAACTTCAAACAGAAGCCGAAATACAAACACACACACATGAACAATTGTTATTTAGATCTGACGTCAGCATCCCTGAACGGACGATAACTACCACATCCAATTGAGAATGAAACAACTCGGGGAAAGGTGGATGAGGGCTGCATGGTCTAGAGGTAAAACGTCGGCCTCTTGACAAGAAGGTTCCGGGTTCGAATCCCATCGAAGGTTCCGGGTGGAAATTTAGCACTTCGAATCCGTGGCTTTACCTTTCCTCGGTCTATCTAGGTAGTGAGATTCGGTGTTTTACTCTCTCCAGTAATGGGAAAAATAAATAAATAAAATAAAAAAAAAACTGAAGGTCCAGAATGCATTCTGCGTACATTGACGAATCTTTGGCAGTTAGAAATCGAAAAGGTAGGTAAAAAAATGGCCGCTATCCTGGATTAATTGGTAGTAAACAATTCACCTGTACTACACAATCTACCTGGTACTACACAATTCACCTGGTACTACACAATCTACCTGGTACTACACAATTCACCTGGTACTACACAATCTACCTGGTACTACACAATTCACCTGGTACTACACAATCTACCTGGTACTACACAATTCACCTGGTACTACACAATCTACCTGGTACTACACAATTCACCTGGTACTACACAATCTACCTGGTACTACACAATCTACCTGGTACTACACAATCTACCCACCACACACAAAAAAACAATCATCAAATCTCTCAACGATTAAAAAATTGAGAATACCTCTGAAGATGGCGGATATTTGCCTGTATGGCGAGGGACATTGGAAAACACGGCTGTGGGTGTGGTTTATTTTTATAAAGTGATATTCACGTAGAATTCAGTCCCTTGATACTCTGCTACGGACATAAAGCTGGCGTACGGAAACAAGCAGCCACGGTAGACACATTATGTAAATTATAACGTGAATTTAACTTTTATTTTTCAATGGCAATTGCAGCCTAATATAACTTGAAAGACTTAGTCTGAGGTTGAACGGATCGTGCCTCGCCAAAACGTAGATATAACCTGCAAGACTCTACAGCAGCAGTTATGGCCGCCGCGGTACACGATCATGGTATAAGGTGGGGTAACCTCTGCTCTGTGATATCTCTTTCACTCAACGCAGGCGTGAATAGGATTTATTAGTTCATTTTTTTTCTGGTCGGATGAATTTCTTGTTCATGTGTCTGAACAGAGCTGACGGGTGTAGGTAAGAGGGCAGTCACGTGGTAGATATTAATGCGCGATAAAAACTGACGGGTATTGTCCTGGTCTCTCTGCTGTCGGTTGTGTTGCTTTTCAAGTTTTAAGTTTCCTTTTAGAAAGGTTGGGTTAGCACAGTTGTTTGTGGCGGATACCTTAGTTGCCTAGCTCTGATAGTTTTTTTTTCCCCAATGAAGTATAACTTGTGTATATATATATATTTTTATTTTTTTTATTTGCGTTCTCCAGTTTTTACCTCTGACCCTAGAGACTAGGTTAATCCATTCTTCCCTGGCAGCCGTGTGCACAGGGGTCCTACGCCGCACAGGCAGATAACTCCGTCTTCGGAGGTATTCATGTTTTTGTTCGGTCCAGGAGTAATTGAATTTGCAAGCCGGGTCTCGCTGCTGAGTCCAGGGATGCTCGCCGCAGAGAGAAATCAGAAATAAAACTCCAACTGGTGTAGCCAGGATTTGAACCCACAACTTCTCTCTCTCGAGGCCGGCGTCTTGCCTCGAGACCAAGCAGTCCCCCAAATGTGTGTATGAATCATGAATAGTTCGCTTCATAGTTGACGTCATGAATAGTTCGCTTCATAGTTGACGTCGATGTTCGCGGACAAAATTGTGATCCTGTAGATATTTTACTTAGTGATAATTGTGTGAGGAAGAAAGGCAAAATCGGTTCCAAAATTGTACAAAAGTATGATATTTCGGGCCAAAATCTGCAAATATACATGACTGGGTGTAAAATATTAGAAAACGTGACGAAGACGAAGGTTCATACAGCATAGAAATATGAAGGTGATATGAACCTTTCAATGATATTTATATTGAGAAGATGGAGGTGATATGAACCTTTGAATGATATTTATATTGAGAAGATGATGGTGATGTGAACCTTTCAAAGATATTTATATTGAGAAGATGATGGTGATGTGAACCTTTCAAAGATATTTATATTCAGAAGATGAATGTGGTATGAACCTTTCAAAGATATTTATATTGAGAAGATGATGGTGATATGAACATTTGAAAGACATTTATATTGAGAAGATGAATGTGATATGAACCTTTCAAAGACATTTATATTGAGAAGATGATGGTGATGTGAACCTTTCAAAGATATTTATATTCAGAAGATGAAGGTGGTATGAACCTTTCAAAGATATTTATATTGAGAAGATGATGGTGATATGAACATTTGAAAGACATTTATATTGAGAAGATGGAGGTGATATGAACCTTTCAAAGATATTTATATTGAGAAGATGATGGTGATATGAACATTTGAAAGACATTTATATTGAGAAGATGGAGGTGATATGAACCTTTCAAAGATATTTATATTGAGAAGATGATGGTGATGTGAACCTTTCAAAGATATTTATATTGAGAAGAAGATGGCAATATAAACTTTTCACTGATAATTCTAGTAATGAGGTGAAGGCAATATAAACTTTTCGCTAATAATTCTAGTGAGAAGGTGAAGATAATATGAACCAATTTCACAGATCTATATTTCGTTCGCCTGATGTATTGTCTAATCTGCAATGTCGTTTACTGTATAATTTTTACTGTTAATTGTAATTCTTGCAGCGGGCAGTTTTGCTGTAGTATTGTATCTGTGGGCCAATGGATTTTCCTCAGTCTGCTATATTCGCTTCCACAGATATTTCAGGTAAGAAGATGGAGGTGATATGAACCCTTGCTCTCATATTCCTGGGGAGAAAAATGTTTATTTTTTCACCACAAAGTGATGAACAAGACTAATATTGGATCGTGTAAAGAGTGTCCTCTATAATGGTCTACGGGAGTGAAGTATTAAGGTCCACCAAACTAGACTTAAGCATTTAGAGATGAGGAAGCCAGTGCTCATCTACTGATACCTCTACTGAATATACTATCACTAAATAGGTGTCACAAATTTTGTATATCTGAGTCCCTCGGCTCTGTAGATACGCCACTGCAATGAAGTAGTAATTACTCTTCAGGTTGAAGATGATGAACTCTGATAAGGCTCGCCACATGCCCTTCCCAAGTACAAGCAAATAGGAACAGGGCTTAGTAGTTTGTATTTTTCCCAGCGGTGTTCACAATATGAATGCTTAGGACACATGAATGTTCTATCAAATGAAAAAAGACTGCGTTGTTGATTCTCAAAATCGGCACACACGACGCCTCCACCAATTACAGCTTCATCACCTCATAAGAGCCATTAACAGAAACGACATGAAGAAACGAAGGTACGTAACAATAAATAACAGTTACAACATTGGGAGAAACTGGTGAGTCTAAAGATGGAAAAGGTGGGTAATGTGGTCGATTGGAGGTTCTTAGTGGGTAATGTGGTCGCTTGGAAGTTCTTAGTGAGTAATGTGGTCGCTTGGAAGTTCTTAGTGGGTAATGTGGTCGATTGGAGGTTCTTAGTGGGTAATGTGGTCGATTGGAGGTTCTTAGTGGGTAATGTGGTCGCTTGGAAGTTCTTAGTGGGTAATGTGGTCGATTGGAGGTTCTTAGTGGGTAATGTGGTCGATTGGAGGTTCTTAGTGGGTAATGTGGTCGCTTGGAAGTTCTTAGTGAGTAATGTGGTCGCTTGGAAGTTCTTAGTGGGTAATGTGGTCGATTGGAGGTTCTTAGTGGGTAATGTGGTCGATTGGAGGTTCTTAGTGGGTAATGTGGTCGATTGGAGGTTCTTAGTGGGTAATGTGGTCGATTGGAGGTTCTTAGTGGGTAATGTGGTCGATTGGAAGTTCTTAGTGAGTAATGTGGTCGATTGGAAGTTCTTAGTGGGTAATGTGGTCGATTGGAAGTTCTTAGTGCGTAATGTGGTCGATTGGAAGTTATTAGTGGGTAATGTGGTCGATTGGAAGTTCTTAGTGGGTAATGTGGTCGCTTGGAAGTTCTTAGTGGGTAATGTGGTCGATTGGAAGTTCTTAGTGCGTAATGTGGTCGATTGGAAGTTCATAGTGGGTAATGTGGTCGATTGGAAGTTCTTAGTGGGTAATGTGGTCGATTGGAAGTTCTTAGTGGGTAATGTGGTCGCTTGGAAGTTCTTAGTGAGTAATGTGGTCGATTGGAAGTTCATAGTGGGTAATGTGGTCGATTGGAAGTTCTTAGTGGGTAATGTGGTCGATTGGAAGTTCTTAGTGGGTAATGTGGTCGATTGGAAGTTCTTAGTGAGTAATGTGGTCGATTGGAAGTTCTTAGTGGGTAATGTGGTCGATTGGAAGTTCTTAGTGCGTAATGTGGTCGATTGGAAGTTATTAGTGGGTAATGTGGTCGATTGGAAGTTCTTAGTGGGTAATGTGGTCGCTTGGAAGTTCTTAGTGGGTAATGTGGTCGATTGGAAGTTCTTAGTGCGTAATGTGGTCGATTGGAAGTTCATAGTGGGTAATGTGGTCGATTGGAAGTTCTTAGTGGGTAATGTGGTCGATTGGAAGTTCTTAGTGGGTAATGTGGTCGCTTGGAAGTTCTTAGTGGGTAATGCAGATGTGTCTACTACAATCAACGCCTTACAGGAACAATCAGTCCGCATTTGCTTCCAGAAATGCTGGTACGAGCGGTGGAACAGATATGGGGACGTCGCGGCTGCAATGAAACTGATTCCATGAATAGAATAGAAAGAGAGGTGGAGTGGGAACTGGGTGGTCTAAAGGTAAGACGTTGAGATCTGGACAGGTGGATCATGGGTTCGATTCCTAGCACAGACGATGGGAAGTTTTTTTTAAAATTTGAGCCCGCGGTTACTAGGTGGTGTTACCCTGACCTTGTCTCTGGCTAGTGAGATCCCATGTCTAGCCCTCCCTGGCTAGTGAGATCCCATGTCTAGCCCTCCCTGGCTAGTGAGATCCCATGTCTAGCCCTATCTGCATAGTGAGATCCCACGTCTAGCTCTCTCTGGCTAGGGAGATCCCATGTATAGCCCTCTCTGGCTAGTGAAATCCCATGTCTAGCCCTCTCTGCCTAGTGAGATCCCATGTCTAGCTCTCTCTGGCTAGTGAGACCCCATGTCTAGCCCTCTCTGGCAAGTGAGATCCCATGTCTAGCCCTCTCTGGCTAGTGAGACCCCATGTCTAGCCCTCCCTGGCTAGTGAGATCCCATGTCTAGCCCTCTCTGCATATTGAGATCCCATGTCTAGCTCTCTCTGGCTAGTGAGATCCCATGTCTAGCCCTCTCTGGCTAGTGAGATTCCATGTCTAGCCCTCTCTGGCTAGTGGGATCCCATGACTAGCCCTCTCTGGCTAGTGGGATCCCATGACTAGCCCTCTCTGGCTAGTGAGATCCCATGTCTAGGCTTATCGGAAAACAGCTAAAAACTGGAGGTCCCGTGGGCACATGCGCAGGTTAAAGAGCCCTTGGCAGTTTAAAGTCCAAAAGAGTAGGCCAAAACGGCCGCTGTCCGGGCAAAAATTGTTAAGTAAATCTACCCATACTCCAATGTTAAGTCAGTCCTATTATATGGCTGTGAAACATGGAGAACAACAAAATTGACAATCATGAAGATACAGACTTTCATTAATGGATGCTTACGCAGAATAAAAGGATGGAAATGGCCGGACAAAATCACTAATGTAGAATTATGGAAATGTACCAGTCAAACACCAGTGGATAAATAGATACAGCGAAGACGGTGGCGCTGGATAGGACACACACTGCAGAAGCCAACTGAGAGTATTACACAACAGGTCCTTTTTTGGAATCCCCAGGGGAAAAGACAAAGAGGAAGACTAAGGAATTCTTAGAGAAGACAGATAGAAGCAGAGATGAAGATGACGAGGAAGACATGGAACGATCTTAAAAGAATGTCAAGAAACAGAACGATTTGGATTGTGTTTGTTGAAGACCTATGTTCCACAGGGAGCTGAAAGGTAGAAGAAGAAATCTACCCATCCATGCTGAAGATGGATGTGTCGGGCAGAAAGGCGCAGATATCATGGGAACTAGCGACACAACATATCCACGCCCACTTAACGGGGTGATGGGGGGGGCAACGTAAAGAAAGAACCCACAGTGAACTTACAGTTATGTTGACAACAACAAACATACACATATGTGTATATGTAACAAGCTTAAACTCAGTAAATGGTTACAGTTTTCGCACAGATATTCACTGGTGCATCTTCTCCTGGTTTCTTAAACTCCGAGCTTGTAACGGTGTATCTTCTAGAATGTTAGCAACATAACAATGTAGTCAGTGGGCGGCCTGTCTCGTTGCTGTGCTTGCAGGCGACATACACATTCGTCCGCTTGGCGCTATCTGGCCCACAAGTTTTAGATCTGCTTTTACTTTGTCCTCCGCCGAGTTGTGTAGTCCGTCACTTGATGACTTTATAGTGTTGAATGGTTAGTTCTATAGGGTTGCATAGCAGCATACTAAAAGTAATCCTGGAAGGGAAAATACAAGGTAAAAGTGGCAGAGGCAGGCCAAGACTAACATGGACGAGTAACATCAAAGGATGGACAAGTCAGCCTGTGATAGCCTTGACTATCAAAGCAGAGCGGAATGCCGCTCCATGGTAGCCAACCTTCGAGGCGGAGACGGCACTCAATGATCCATCATCATCATCATCGCCATGTATCATGGCTGCTGGCGTAGTTGATCATGTTTCTCCAGAACTTTCGATCTCGACAGCTATTTACAACCTCTGTTGTTGACCTTCTGCCCAGCCATTCTCTTAAGCTGTCTGGTATCACTTTAGAAGATGATTATGGAGGGCAGATCAAATATATAGATCTTAAGCTGTCTGGTATCACTTTAGAAGATGATTATGGAGGGCAGATCAAATATATAGATCTTAAGCTGTCTGGTATCACTTTAGAAGATGATTATGGAGGGCAGATCAAATATATAGATCTTAAGCTGTCTGGTATCACTTTAGAAGATGATTATGGAGGGCAGATCAAATATATAGATCTTAAGCTGTCTGGTATCACTTTAGAAGATGATTATGGAGGGCAGATCAAATATATAGATCTTAAGCTGTCTGGTATCACTTTAGAAGATGATTATGGAGGGCAGATCAAATATATAGATCTTAAGCTGTCTGGTATCACTATAGAAGATGATTATGGAGGGCAGATCAAATATATAGATCTTAAGCTGTCTGGTATCACTTTAGAAGATGATTATGGAGGGCAGATCAAATATATAGATCTTAAGCTGTCTGGTATCACTATAGAAGATGATTATGGAGGGCAGATCAAATATATAGATCTTAAGCTGTCTGGTATCACTTTAGAAGATGATTATGGAGGGCAGATCAAATATATAGATCTTAAGCTGTCTGGTATCACTTTAGAAGATGATTATGGAGGGCAGATCAAATATATAGAGGGTGACCTAGAAGAAGGTGTCTGCAAGATGTCACTGACAAGACGGTACTGACTGCTGCACAGGGTGAATATCGATCGTAGGACAGAGACAGCTACCTTCAGCTTAGCCGTCTTGATGGCTAAGTTCCAACAGGGACAAATATGGAGGGGATGATGACATTGACCTTTGTAGAAATATGTTCCTATTCCTCCCCACCCCGCAAACCCCTCCCCCCACCTCCAAAAAGATCTGGTTCTATGCTTGCATTAAAATGAAGCATTGTATGCGTCATCCTGAGTACATTTATTGTGTGTCTTCTCATTAGAGGTAGTTACATGTCTAATTTCCTTGACCTTTTCCAGTTATTGAAAATACGAACGTATTAACCTTTGACGCAGAAAGATCTAAAACCTGGCCACCCCGCCTTGACCAAGCGCAACGAAAACAACAGACCTAGATGGCGCCAGCGACAAATACAGAGGACGAAAAACTAGGGCCAATCATTTACAGGCGTGAAAACAGAACAAGACAACAAATAGCGAAAGACAACAAACTATCTCGCTTTTCGACGTAAGGAAATTGGGAATAAAAGAAAGGAGTCATTTAACCTGCAGAATATTACAAATCTGTTACCCTACCAAGAATGTTCTTGTGTTGACTTATTGTACACAGATCTATGTGACAATCAATGTTCTTGCGTTGACTTATTGTACACAGATCTATGTGACAATCAATGTTCTTGCGTTGACTTATTGTACACATATCTATGTGACAATCAATGTTCTTGCGTTGACTTATTGTACACAGATCTATGTGACAATCAATGTTCTTGCGTTGACTTATTGTACTCAGATCTATGTGACAATCAATGTTCTTGCGTTGACTTATTGTACACAGATCTACGTGCCAATCAATGCCATGTGTTGACTTATTGTACACAGATCTATGTGACAATCAATGTTCTTGTGTTGACTTATTGTACACAGATCTATGTGACAATCAATGTTCTTGTGTTGACTTATTGTACACAGATCTATGTGACAATCAATGTTCTTGTGTTGACTTATTGTACACAGATCTATGTGACAATCAATGTTCTTGCGTTGACTTATTGTACACAGATCTACGTGCCAATCAATGTTCTTGTGTTGACTTATTGTACACAGATCTATGTGACAATCAATGTTCTTGCGTTGACTTATTGTACACAGATCTACGTGCCAATCAATGTTCTTGTGTTGACTTATTGTACACAGATCTATGTGACAATCAATGTTCTTGCGTTGACTTATTGTACACAGATCTACGTGCCAATCAATGTTCTTGTGTTGACTTATTGTACACAGATCTACGTGCCAATCAATGCCATGTGTTGACTTATTGTACACAGATCTACGTGACAATCAATGCTCTTGTGTTGACTTATTGTACACAGATCTATGTGACAATCAATGTTCTTGTGTTGACTTATTGTACACAGATCTATGTGACAATCAATGCTCTTGTGTTGACTTATTGTACACAGATCTATGTGACAATCAATGCTCTATGTTGACTCATTGTTTTATCGTTTAGATCAATCTAGATCAAATGTTTTGTATTAAATAACTGTTTTACCATTTATATAGATCAATGTGTCAATAATTGTATTGTATTGACTTACTGTTTTACATACACTAGTGTCCTCTTTTTATTTCCTGTATTAAGATTGCCGTAATGTTTGAGCGTTGCTATATTATTTCAAATATCTTTCTTTCTCTTCCTGGCATTCACGCGATGGCTAATGAAAATATGAATAGTCGTCTTCGCGATCAGCCCTTGACGTTACGTGCGTGTTGATTCGTTGCTTTGTGGTTTATTTGCATCTTTCGGCCCTACATATCCGATTTCGGCACGACCTTTTCAGTACCGGGATATCTTCTTTTGTATATCCCTACTTGCTTGACCAGACTGGATAGTATGTTTCCAGAAACACCACAGGGAGGTGGAGTAGGGCCTTGTTTCAGTGCTGTTGTTGCCCGAAGCAGTCAGTTATGGGTCGATGACGGCACTCAGTCGATCGGCGGGGGAAGTTGGAAGACACGTTCTGGGTTTGAACAGAACACCTCACGTTAGGAAGGCAACTATCGAAGACAAGTTGCTACAGATTTGCAAGACTGAATCACTAACATAAAATCAAATATGAACATGGGGGGGGGGGGGGGGGGGGGGGGGGGGGGGGGGGGGGTGGGGGGGCTGGTTGGTCTCGAGGCAAGACGCCGGTCTCGAGGCAAGACGCCGGCCTCGAGACAGAGGCTGTGGGTTCAAATCCCGGCTGCACCGGTTGGGATTTTTATTTATCATTTCTCTCTACGACAACCACCATCTCAACGACAACCACCATCTCATCGACAACCACCATCTCAACGACAACCACCATCTCATCGACTTCAGAGGTAAAAGTTTGCGATCGCAAAAAAAAAAAAATAAAAAAAAAAATGTGAAAGTTGATAACTTGCAGTACCGACCTCGTTAAATGTACAGTCTGTTTCTGTCTGCAATAATTTGCGTTTTCTCTGTACAAAAGTTGTTAAATCCAGCTTGAACCAAATATAATCGTGCGATACTTGTTTTTGTGTTTTATGTGGAAATATCAGTGAAAAGCTCTGTAGAAAAAGACTCAAGTGTCCACGCTAGAATGCCACGAAGTTTGGACAAAAGACTTGTTTGTAATTCTGTCCCTGATATTCAGACGCGCCTTCTTGATAGGCCGTAGAAGTAGAGGGCCTAGGTATCAGGCTATGCAAGCTGGAGCCACTTGAGATGACGTTAGCGATATACAACTTGCTGCAGTTTCTAAGTTTCAAGCTCTGCAGTGTTCTCAATGCTACGTGTGTCATCGCATATTAATGTTTCCTGTGTTGTTCTATAGAACAGGAACTCAGTTAAAGGAACTGGTATCTTGAATGTGTGGTTACTAAGAAATAAACTGTGCAGACTTCAGGACAACATATTCATACATGACAATTATACGTGCATAGAGACACCACACCATACTTAAAATATACATATACATATGTGCTAAACATGTTTATGGAAACATTTGTAATGGTGCAAAGTAAAAGAAAGAGGGTGAAAGAGAAAGAGAGGACTAATGTAGTTGATACCTGGAAGTTATTCAGTTGTAATGGTGCAAAGTAAAAGAAAGAGGGTGAAAGAGAAGGAGAGGACTAATGTAGTTGATACCTGGAAGTTATTCAGTTGTAATGGTGCAAAGTAAAAGAAAGAGGGTGAAAGAGAAGGAGAGGACTAATGTAGTTGATACCTGGAAGTTATCCAGTTTAGTCGTTAATTGTTAACCCGCGTTTGGGAGTAAAGTTGGTGGGGGGGGTCCGAGAGAGAGAGAGAAAGAGAGGAGTAAAAGTTTATCCAACTGTAATTCGTTATTTAATCTCCAGCGTTTCATGCAACATTTGGACAATTGTTACAACTTCTTACAGGCGACATATAGATCATTGTTACAAATTCTTATAGGCGACATATAGATCATTGTAATAACGTCTTACAGGCGACATATAGATCATTGTTACAACGTCTTACAGGCGACATATAGATCATTGTTACAACGTCTTACAGGCGACATATAGATCATTGTTACAACGTCTTACATGCGACATATAGATCATTGTTACAACTTCTTACAGGAGACATATAGTTCATTTTTACAACGTCTTACAGGCGACATATAGTTCATTTTTACAACGTCTTACATGCGACATATAGATAATTATTACAACTTCTTACAGGAGACATATAGTTCATTTTTACAACGTCTTACAGGCGACATAGATAATTATTACAACTTCTTACAGGAGACATATAGATCATTGTTACAACTTCTTACAGGCGACATATAGATCATTGTTACAACTTCTTACAGGCGACATATAGATCATTATTACAACGTCTTACAGGAGACATATAGATCATTGTTACAACTTCTTACAGGCGACATATAGTTCATTTTTACAACGTCTTACAGGCGACATATAGATCATTGTTACAACGTCTTACAGGCGACATATAGATCATTGTTACAACTTCTTACAGGCGACATATAGATCAGTTGTACAACTTCTTACAGGCGACATATAGATCAGTGTTACAACTTCTTACAGGCGACATATAGATCATTGTTACAACTTCTCACAGGCGACATATAGATCATTGTTACAACGTCTTACAGGCGACATATAGATCATTGTCAACGTCTTACAGGCGACATATAGATCATTGTTACAACGTCTTACAGGCGACATATAGATCATTGTTACAACGTCTTACAGGCGACATATAGATCATTGTTACAACGTCTCACAGGCGACATATAGATCATTGTTACAACGTCTTACAGGCGACATATAGATCATTGTTACAACTTCTGTCGCAGACTTCTGCTTCTCTTCCTTCCTCTTCGTAAAGAAGATATACAATATAAATATCTTTGAACAGTTCATATTGCCATCATCTTCTCAATATAAATATCTTTGAACAGTTCATGTTGCCATCATCTTCTCAATATAAATATCTTTGAACAGTTCATGTTGCCACCATCTTCTCAATATAAATATCTTTGAACAGTTCATATTGCCACCATCTTCTCAATATAAATATCTTTGAACAGTTCATATTGCCATCATCTTCTCAATATAAATATCTTTGAACAGTTCATATTGCCACCATCTTCTCAATATAAATATCTTTGAACAGTTCATATTGCCACCATCTTCTCAATATAAATATCTTTGAACAGTTCATATTGCCACCATCTTCCCAATATAAATATCTTTGAACAGTTCATATTGCCACCATCTTCCCAATATAAATATCTTTGAACAGTTCATATGCCACCATCTTCCCAATATAAATATCTTTGAACAGTTCATATTGCCACCACCTTCGCAATATAAATATCTTTGAACAGTTCATATTGCCACCATCTTCCCAATATAAATATCTTTGAACAGTTCATATTGCCACCATCTTCCAATATAAATATCTTTGAACAGTTCATGTTGCCATCATCTTCCGATTATAAATATGTTTGAAAGGTTCATGTTGCCACCATCTTCCCAAATAAATATTTTTGAAAGATTATTTAAAATGACACTTTCCATAAGTTTTCCAATGAAGCAATGTTTATGCATTTTTAAACATAATGGAACTTTAGAGCACACTTCCACAACATATTAAACAATGCGTCAAACAGGAAGATAGGAAAATGGAGAGGGAGAGGGAGAGAGATAGGGAGAGAGATAGAGAGAGAGGGAGAGAGATAGAGATAGAGAGAGAGGGGGGAGAGAGAGAGAGAGACGTTGTATAGGCTTGCTCGTGAAATGGAAGATCTAAAGAACTTCGTCACGTCCCGAGGGTTGCACACGAGGAATACAAGTATTATTTAGTTGCCTATAACATTTCTATTGTACCGTTCAATTATCAGCAGATCTGTGATTGCTATACTATGCGAGGCAGCGTTTCATCTATATCAGAATATTTGCAAGTAGCAAACCTAAGATCATCAGCATAGTGGTGACGAGATATCTTGGAGAAAATATGAACTCGGGTTGGATTCCAACCTGATGAACTAGTGCTGAAAGTGGTAGACGACTCACAACTGACTGTTTGCGCTAGTATCTGTGGAGGAGATCTAACTTGATTCTACTCCACCTCTTCGCAGTGTCCCTAGAAACAGACTAACTAGTCTTGGCAAACGACGTCGAAATCGAAGGCAACCCGGGACTCACAAATACTATAAGTCGGCTGTGTTGGGTCAAAACGTGAGAATTGTATAGCTTGTAAACCACAATACAACGCCTCTACGCCTATTGAACGCCATTTTATGTGAGTACGATGAAATGGAATGTTTCCAGTCGCCGGGCTAATGCTATCAAAAGACCCAGCAGAAAAGCGAAGTGTGCCTGTGTCTTCAATGAGTTGACGACAGCAAGAGTTCCTTCCCTCAAATAATTGGCGGTTAGTTACGGTAACATGTGAAGCTTCACTTACCTATCACGCTACATTATCACATTAACCCTTACCTACCAACTTTAAACTGAGACTACCCAGAACCCTTTACCTACCAACTTTAAACTGAGACTACCCAGAACCCTTTACCTACCAACTTTAAACTGAGACTACCCAGAACCCTTTACCTACCAACTTAAAACTGAGACTACCCAGAATCCTTTACCTACCAACTTAAAATGAGCATCCCAGAACCGGGATGATCGGGGGTATTAACTCGACCACGAGCTGCTCTACCACGAGGATGTTCTAGAACAAATTTCATAGCCACGGCTGCTTGTTTTATTACAAAATTGGCATCTTAGGTATCATCTTGGAAATGTGTGGTTATTGAAACTCTACCAGAGATAGAGAACTGTGATTCAGTAGATTCCCATCTTAGTGAAACATTTCGGGAAATGTGTGGTTATTGAAACTCTACCAGAGATAGAGAACTGTGATTCAGTAGATTCCCATCTTAGTGAAACAATTCGGGAAATGACGAGGCAGACATGTTGGCAAAGGAAGGTGGCAAATGACAGCAGCCAGATACAAGTACAACTTATGAGGAATCAAAGAGGTTTGTCATGAACAAATGGAATACAGAACACCAGGGCTACCAGAACAGGCCTACCACCAGCTTAAGTGACAATCTTTAGACACATAATAGGCCACAAAAGATTGAAGTACAACGAATCAAATCAGAGGAAGAGGTATGTTTACAGCACTAGGAAAGATTGACAAATAATCAACAGAAAAAAACAATACATGGTACGAAGCAGGATCGAACCCGTACTCCTTAGCACAGCGCCTTGCTACGAAAAGCCAAATACTAGGGAACACTGCCAACTCGGCTTACTAAAAAATTAGCTATCATTGACGATGTCTTTCAAGCAGGTCCATAGCATTTTGACCATAGCATAGGTCTGCGATCACAACTTCCAGAATAAATTGTGTATCTGTATTTTTCCTATTAAGACAAGTATCTCCCGGATAGGGTAGGGCTGAATACTTGAGTTGCAGACAAACATTTAGGACGAAACAGGACGAATTGTTATCGCCTCGGAAGTTTCCCTCTATAATAATATTCATTTATTATTAATTGTCTCCTCTGATGAATGTGAGTGTGGCAGAGAAATTGGCAGCTGGACATCTGCTACAATCATGCCCAAACATATGATGAATGTGAGTGTGGCAGAGACAAATTGGCAGCTGGACATCTGCTACAATCATGCCCAACATATGATGAATGTGAGAGTGGCAGAGACAAATTGGCAACTGACATCTGCTACAATCATGCCCAACATATGATGAATGTGAGAGTGGCAGAGACAAATTGGCAACTGGACATCTGCTACAATCATGCCCAACATATGATGAATGTGAGAGTGGCAGAGACAAATTGGCAACTGGACATCTGCTACAATCATGCCCAACATATGATGAATGTGAGAGTGGCAGAGACAATTGGCAACTGGACATCTGCTACAATCATGCCCAACATATGATGAATGTGAGAGTGGCAGAGACAAATTGGCAACTGGACATCTGCTACAATCATGCCCAACATATGATGAATGTGAGAGTGGCAGAGACAAATTGGCAACTGGACATCTGCTACAATCATGCCCAACATATGATGAATGTGAGAGTGGCAGAGACAAATTGGCAACTGGACATCTGCTACAATCATGCCCAACATATGAACAGAGAAGGCTCTTGTGGCTATCACTGTTACCATATCCAGGCAAGCTGTACGGTGACGTCACCAGCGGTGAGCTAACTTATGTTTTCTTCAAACTTAACAACACTGACGTCTAGAGTTGTACGCAGATGAAGAAGTATAGTTGCTGCATGTAGATGAAGAAGTACAGTTGCTGCATGTAGATGAAGAAGTACAGTTGCTGCATGTAGATGAAGAAGTACAGTTGCTGCATGTAGATGAAGAAGAATAGTTGCTGCATGTAGATCTCCGTAGATTAGCACATTCCACTCATTCTTAAAATTTATATTTTTCGGAAGCGGTTGTAATTTGTGACACAATACACAAAACGTAAAACTGTTAAGGGGAGGTCTATATTTAGGTATGATTGATATTTGAGTGGGATAATACACGCGATCAAACGTTCAAAGACTGACACATTTAAGATTTCCGTGGGTGGAATATACTGCTTTTCACGACAACAGTTATTACATTATGATATGATACATTCTACAGAAGAATGTTGAGAATACCATGGACAGTTAAGAAGAGTAATGAAAACGTTCTGAAGAGGTCAAGCAAAGAGAAAGCTAATTTCCAATATTAAGAAGAAACAATCATCATTTTTTGGTCATGTAATGAGAAGAGAACAGCTGGAATATATTGTGACAACTGGGATAATTGAGGGACGAAGAGATAGAGGGAAGCAAAGAGAAAAGATACCAGACAGCTTAAGAGAATGGCTTGGCAGAAGGAAACAACAGAAATGATAAGTAACGGTCGAGATCAAAAGTTGTGGAGAGACATGATCACCTACGCCAGCAGGCGTGACACTTGATGATGATGATAAATATAAATCCTTTTCGAATCAGCTTGTATAACGGAAGAAGTATGTGTACTTAGATATCTAGAAAGACACAAATAATAAGCAAAGCAACTAAAGTATCAATTATAAACAGCCGTGAGGTAACAGCTGGGATGTGACTTTTGCGTGCTCCTGATCAACTTATTCGCATAATAATAGTGATGACCAAGCACGTAAAGATCATCATCATCATCATCATGTTGTTAATGATGTCAATATTTGCTAATATGTAGGGCTGTGTTGATAATAGTAGCACTTACCTTTCCTCTCCTCACGCAAGCCGACATAGACATGGTATCAACCTCCCACTCTAGCGTCTGTGGAGGGAGAAACAAACATCAAAGTTGCATTTCTAGTACTTTAGATGTGGAAAAACAAACATAAAAGCTGCACTTTAGATGTGGAAAAACAAACATGAAAGTTGCACTTAGATGTGGAAAAACAACATGAAAGTTGCACTTTAGATGTGGGAAAAACAAACATAAAAGCTGCACTTTAGATGTGGAAAAACAAACATGAAAGTTGCACTTTAGATGTGGAAAAACAAACATGAAAGTTGCACTTTAGATGTGGAAAAACAAACATAAAAGCTGCACTTTAGATGTGGAAAAACAAACATGAAAGTTGCATTTCTAGTACTTTAGATGTGGAAAAACAAACATCAAAGTTGCATTTCTAGTACTTTAGATGTGGAAAAACAAACATGAAAGTTGCATTTCTATTACTTTAGATGTGGAAAAACAAACATCAAAGTTGCATTTCTATTACTTTAGATGTGGAAAAACAAACATCAAAGTTGCATTTCTATTACTTTAGATGTGGAAAAACAAACATCAAAGTTGCATTTCTATTACTTTAGATGTGGAAAAACAAACAAGAAAATAATAATTCCAACTTTTCAAATAATGAAAAACAGAAGAAAAAAAATATCTTTCAAGAGAATTGCCAATTCGCTTTGGCAAGACCTGTGACATGAGTGGAGCGGATATGGAGAATTCCTTAATTCAGTGATGATAATTCCATAAACAAAACAGAATATCATAGTTTTAATAGATCCAACAATAACAACAAAATGTAATCATTCTAAAACTTGAAACAAACTATTTTAAAATACTTTCATCATTATTTATGTCAGTGTTTTTGGAGCAAGTGTACGTCTAATATTTGCCTAAGACACTACATCTAGCCAATTCATACCGGATTTTGTAAATAAAACAATATGGGAAGACAATATTACAAAGTGGACAGTATTTGACTTTCGCAGCTGACAACAAACCGGGGCAAATAAAGGGAAGGAACGAGACCGCCTAGAGGACATGAACTGGTACGTCTATTTTTATTGGCTTATAAGACACTTAAGTATGGAGGATCAGCTGATTGTCTACAGCAGACGACCATACCCAGCCTTCTAATTGTAACTGAAACCTTAAAAGGGAAACAGTGTCCTATATATAACTGGATACCACCGACGTCACATTGAGTTGCCAGGATTGCATCCACATGACATTAATTTAATTCTGCTTTAGAACCTTCATTATGGATTAATCTTTTCAGTTTACTCTCGCGACTTTTCCCGCTAAACGGTAACGACCACACAAGACAACTGAGATTTGTAATAAACGTTTCTCTTTATCCCATTAGACTATCAAACAAGATTTATCCCATTAGACTATCAAACAAGATTTATCCCATTAGACTATCAAACACGATTTATCCCATTAGACTATCAAACAAGATTTATCCCATTAGACTATCAAACACGATTTATCCCATTAGACTATCAAACAAGATTTATCCTATTAGACTATCAAACAAGATTTATCAAATTAGACTATCAAACACGATTTATCCAATTAGACGATCAAACAAGATTTATCCTATAGGACTATCAAACAAGATTTATCCCATTAGACTATCAAACAAGATAAGCCAAGAAGACAGGATTGTTTATGATAATGTAAGATTTAAAATTATATCAGACATGTGCTGAGAAGAGACAACAATATAATAAATAAAAAAACAGACTTGTCTATGGGAAACATCAGGATACAGAAAAAGAGGAGGACTTATGAGAGACACTGAAAAAAACACATATAAGAGAAGCAAAGTTGGCAGGCATAGACTCATTAGATCGAACCTCTCGTCAAGAGTTGCGATGGATGGGGAGACACACCGCTGGAGCCAGGATTATCCTAGGATATTCTCGAGGGGGATATCAAAGCACCTATGGACCCGCCCGGTGTGCAGTGATGATGATCTTAGAAACAAACAAAACTGCAAGCCCTTAGTGACGTCTAACGGCGCGGGAAGGATCAAGAAGACGTGAACTATATTTCTACGAACGTTATATAACCAGTGCGACACAACGCGAGACATGAACGTTATATAATCAGTACGACACAAGGCGAGACATCAACGTTATATAACCAGTGCGACACAAGGCGAGACATCAACGTTATATAACCAGTACGACACAAGGCGAGACATAAACGTTATATAACCAGTGCGACACAAGGCGAGACATAAACGTTATATAACCAGTGCGACACAAGGCGAGACATAAACGTTATATAACCAGTACGACACAAGGCGAGACATAAACGTTATATATCAGTACGACACAAGGCGAGACATAAACGTTATATAATCAGTACGACACAAGGCGAGACATCAACGTTATATAACCAGTACGACATAAGGCGAGACATCAATGTTATATAACCAGTACGACATAAGGCGAGACATCAACGTTATATAACCAGTACGACATAAGGCGAGACATCAACGTTATATAACCAGTACGACACAAGGCGAGACATAAACGTTATATAATCAGTACGACATAAGGCGAGACATAAACGTTATATAATCAGTACGACACAAGGCGAGACATAAACGTTATATAATCAGTACGACACATGGCGAGACATAAACGTTATATATCAGTACGACACAAGGCGAGACATAAACGTTATATAATCAGTACGACACATGGCGAGACATCAACGTTATAAAATCAGTACGACACAAGGTGAGACATAAACGTTATATAACGAGTACGACACATGGCGAGACATCAACGTTATATAACCAGTACGACACATGGCGAGACATGAACGTTATATAACCAGTACGACACATGGCGAGACATCAATGTTATATAACCAGTACGACACATGGCGAGACATAAACGTTATATAACCAGATACGACACATGGTGAGACAAAAAACGTTATATAACCAGTACGACACATGCGAGACATCAATGTTATATAACCAGTACGACACATGGCGAGACATAAACGTTATATAACCAGTACGACACATGGCGAGACATCAACGTTATATAACAAGTACGACACATGGTGAGACATAAACGTTATATAACCAGTACGACACATGGCGAAACATCAACGTTATATAACCAGTACGACACATGGTGAGACATAAACGTTATATAACCAGTACGACACATGGCGAGACATCAACGTTATATAACTAGTGCGACACAAGGCGAGACATCAACGTTATATAACTAGTGCGACACAAGGCGAGACATCAACGTTATATAACTAGTACGACACATGGCGAGACATCAACGTTATATAACCAGTACGACACATGGTGAGACAAACGTTATATAACCAGTACGACACATGGCGAGACATCAACGTTATATAACTAGTGCGACACAAGGCGAGACATCAACGTTATATAACTAGTGTGACACAAGGCGAGACATCAACGTTATATAACCAGTACGACACAAGGCGAGACATCAACGTTATATAACCAGTAGGACACAAGGCGAGAGATCAACGTTATATAACTAGTAGGACAAGGCGAGAGATCAACGTTATATAACCAGTACGACACAAGGCGAGACATAAACGTTATATATTCAGTACGACACAAGGCGAGACATAAACGTTATATAATCAGTACGACACAAGGCGAGACATAAACGTTATATAATCAGTACGACACAAGGCGAGACATAAACGTTATATAACCAGTACGACATAAGGCGAGACATCAACGTTATATAACCAGTACGACATAAGGCGAGACATCAACGTTATATAACCAGTACGACACATGGCGAGACATCAACGTTATATAACCAGTACGACATAAGGCGAAACATCAACGTTATATAACCAGTACGACACAAGGCGAGACATCAACGTTATAAAATCAGTACGACACAAGGCGAGACATAAACGTTATATATTCAGTACGACACAAGGCGAGACATAAACGTTATATAATCAGTACGACACAAGGCGAGACATAAACGTTATATAATCAGTACGACACAAGGCGAGACATAAACGTTATATAACCAGTACGACAAAGGCGAGACATCAACGTTATATAACCAGTACGACATAAGGCGAGACATCAACGTTATGTAACCAGTACGACATAAGGCGAGACATCAACGTTATATAACCAGTACGACACAAGGCGAGACATAAACGTTATATAACCATTACGACACAAGGCGAGACATAAACGTTATATAACCAGTACGATATAAGGCGAGACATAAACGTTATATAATCAGTACGACACAAGGCGAGACCTAAACGTTATATAACCAGTACGACACATGGCGAGACATCAACGTTATAAAATCAGTACGACACAAGGTGAGACATAAACGTTATATAACCAGTACGACACATGGCGAGACATCAACGTTATATAACCAGTACGACACATGGCGAGACATGAACGTTATATAACCAGTACGACACATGGCGAGACATCAATGTTATACAACCAGTACGACACATGGCGAGACATAAACGTTATATAACCAGTACGACACATGGTGAGACATAAACGTTATATAACCAGTACGACACATGCGAGACATCAATGTTATATAACCAGTACGACACATGGCGAGACATAAACGTTATATAACCAGTACGACACATGGCGAGACATCAACGTTATATAACCAGTACGACACATGGTGAGACATAAACGTTATATAACCAGTGTGACACATGGCGAGACATCAACGTTATATAACCAGTACACACATGTGAGACATAAACGTTATATAACCAGTACGACACATGGCGAGACATCAACGTTATATAACTAGCGCGACACAAGGTGAGACATCAACGTTATATAACTAGTGCGACACAAGGCGGCTAGACATCAACGTTATATAACTAGTACGACACATGGCGAGACATCAACGTTATATAAACAGTACGACACATGGTGAGACAAACGTTATATAACCAGTACGACACATGGCGAGACATCAACGTTATATAACTAGTGCGACACAAGGCGAGACATCAACGTTATATAACCAGTACGACACATGGCGAGACATAAACGTTATATAACCAGTACGACACATGGTGAGACATAAACGTATATAACCAGTACGACACATGGTGAGACATCAACGTTATATAACTAGTGCGACACAAGGCGAGACATCAACGTTATATAACTAGTGTGACACAAGGCGAGACATCAACGTTATATAACCAGTACGACACAAGGCGAGACATCAACGTTATATAACCAGTAGGACACAAGGCGAGAGAGATCAACGTTTATAAACTAGTAGACACAAGGCGAGAGATCAACGTTATATAACCAGTACGACACAAGGCGAGACATAAACGTTATATATTCAGTACGACACAAGGCGAGACATAAACGTTATATAATCAGTACGACACAAGGCGAGACATAAACGTTATATAATCAGTACGACACAAGGCGAGACATAAACGTTATATAACCAGTACGACATAAGGCGAGACAACGTTATATAACCAGTACGACACATGGCGAGACATCAACGTTATATAACCAGTACGACATAAGCGAGACATCAACGTTATATAACCAGTACGACACAAGGCGAGACATAAACGTTATATAACCATTACGACACAAGGCGAGAACATAAACGTTATATAACCATACGACACAAGGCGAGACATAAACGTTATATAACCATTACGACACAAGGCGAGACATAAACGTTATATAACCAGTACGATATAAGGCGAGACATAAACGTTATATAATCAGTACGACACAAGGCGAGACATAAACGTTATATAAGCAGTACGACACATGGCGAACATCAACGTTATATAATCAGTACGACACAAGGTGAGACATAAACGTTATATAACCAGTACGACACATGGCGAGACATCAACGTTATATAACCAGTACGACACATGGCGAGACATGAACGTTATATAACCAGTACGACACATGGCGAGACATCAATGTTATATAACCAGTACGACACATGGCGAGACATAAACGTTATATAACCAGTACGACACATGGCGAGACATCAACGTTATATACCAGTGCAACACATGGCGAGACATCAACGTTATATAACTAGTGCGACACAAGGCGAGACATCAACGTTATATAACTAGTGTGACACAAGGCGAGACATCAACGTTATATAACCAGTACGACACATGGCGTGACATCAACGTTATATAACCAGTAGGACACAAGGCGAGACATCAACGTTATATAACTAGTGTGACACAAGGCGAGACATCAACGTTATATAACCAGTACGACACAAGGCGAGATATGAACGTTATACAACTAGTGTGACACAAGGCGAAACACAAACGCTAAAGATAAATTGCTACTGAAAGAAAAAGAAATGTAGGGGGATGACAGATACGCTGTGTAGGTTGGGATATGGTGTTAGTGCCTATATTTGTTTAACGTCAGCTCATTTTTGGATAATGTGGGCAACACAACTCCAGAGTCATCTTTCTTTCACAGAAAAAATAAAAAAAAACTATTGGTGATAGTAGCTGGGCGAACCTAGAAGCAGTATTTGGGAATCGAATCCGTCCTCTTGCCCTTGGTAGACCAGTTCACCTAACCACTGCCCTACCGCAACCCCCATTATCTTTTGGGAATAAAACATTTACAAACAAGCACGCACATAGATAGACATGTACCATAAAGTATTTGTCGAGTAATGTTATCTGGACACTAATGAAATACTTAAAGATCATGAATGAAATGTTACATCAAAACGTTTACAACTTACAGAAGTTTGCAGTAAGTCTCGAGAACTTCAGGTAATAAAGTCGATTTCTGGACGAGAAAGAAATAAACACTCACTTGTTAATATATAAGGTAGAAAGCAGTCTTTACATGCATGTTTTTGTTGTGTATTTTGATGTCACCATTACTATAATACATGACTGAGACCAGCATGAGATGTTCTAATGGGACAACAATTGAAAATGGACATGACCATTTATAGTTGAAAACAGGTTACTTATTCTTGTTAATGTTGTATTTATTTTTCTTTCTTCTTCTTCTTCTTATATTTACATCTTTTATTTTAGTTTATTAGATTATATAAAACTCAACGAGAGGTGGTGTATTATATTATATAAACTCAACGAGAGGTGATGTATTATATTATATAAACTCAACGAGAGGTGATGTATTATATTATATAAAACTCAACGAGAGGTGATGTATTATATTATATAAAACTCAACGAGAGGTGATGTATTATATTTATATAAAACTCAACGAGAGGTGATGTATTATATTATATAAAACTCAACGAGAGGTGAGATATTATTTATATAAAACTCAACGAGAGGTGAGATATATTGTATAAAAACTCAATGAGAGGTGAGATATTATTATTATAACACTCAACGAGAGGTGATATATATTGTATAAAAACTCAACGAGAGGTGAGATATTATATTATATAACCTCACGAGAGGTGATGTATTAGATTATATAAAACTCAACAAGAGGTGAGGTATTAGATTATATAACACTCAACAAGAGATGAGGTATTAGATTATATAAAACTCAACAAGAGGTGAGGTATTAGATTATATAAAACTCAACAAGAGTTGAGGTATTAGATTATATAACACTCAACAAGAGGTGAGGTATTAGATTATATAAAACTCAACAAAGTTGAGGTATTAGATTATATAAAACCCAACAAGAGGTGAGGTATTAGATTATATAAACTCAACAAGAGGTGAGGTATTAGATTATACATGTATAAACTCAACAAGAGGTGAGGTATTAGATTATATAACACTCATCGAGAGGTGAGGTATTAGATTATATAACACTCATCGAGAGGTGAGGTATTAGATTATATAAAACCCAACAAGAGGTGAGGTATTAGATTATATAACACTCATCGAGAGTGAGGTATTAGATTATAACACTCAACGAGAGGTGAGGTATTAAATTATATAACACTCAACGAGAGGTGAGGTATTAGATTATATAAAACTCAACGAGAGGTGACAAGAAAGACTTGACGCTGACATTTGTTACTTCTTGGCGTTCACATATCAGCAGGTTCCCACGCAGGTGTCCGTCTCTTGTGGGGACTACTAGGTGAGCGTACACCTGTTTCTGCCAACACCGCAACTCTTATGTAGTTGTTGTCTCAGCTGTTCGTATCTATGTGCTTTAGAAAGATGTCGACTTGACCGCGCTTGGACGTTGCCTATAGACGCCATTATAATTTGGGGGACTCGGTAGCCTAGTTGGAAAACCACCCGACTGGACTACCGACGTTCGGACAGCCCGTTTTCGATCCCTCAGGAGCAGTGTGAATTGTACTCGTGTTGGAAAAAAAAATACCCCTACGGTCCGACCCAGCGTTGGCAGAAATGGGTACCAGGGTAGTACCTGGGAAGGTTAGGAATGTCGCTTCGCATCTGAGTTTCGATGCTTGAGGCGACACTAGCAGAATATTCCGAACATTTCTGGATAGGCGGCGAGCACATATGGGTGTAAACTCGCGTGCTTTGGTCTGACTCTTCCTACGTATAGTCTTTTCCAATATTGCTGTCTGCCCCCCAGTTCGTTCTGCCAATTCTTCATAACATTTGTTCGTTTTCTGGCTTTTTTTTCCTTGCTCTGTCTATCTGATTTTTCCAAGTTATTCTGCGATTCATGGTGACGCCAAGATATGTTGGGTTTTGGTCAATAGGGAGTGTATGGTCTTTTATCTTCAAGTTTGCAGAGAGTGTGTTTCTTGATAGGCTGAAAATTGTATATGTAGTTTTTTTTTTTTTTGTTGATTGGTAAGAACCAGGTGTTCGTCCATTTTTCAAGTTCACCTAGGGCATCTTGCATCCTGGGTCCTGCCATCTACATACTTTCCTCGCGAGCCCATAAACACCAGATCATCTGCGTATATTGCTGAGTGTATCTGGGTGGAATGTCCATTACTATGTCATTTATGAAAATTAAAAGAGTGTTGGGGACAAGACTCCACCTTGTGGGACACCTTGCTCGATAGCGACCTTCTTACTTATTTGACCTTGAACTGTCTCTGGCCGTTCTATCCTGAAGGTATTTGAGAGACCCAATCGAATAAACGACCCTGGATGCCAAATCTAAAAAGCTTGTTCTTTAAACCCTCTCGCCAAATCCTATCAAAAGCCTTCTCCATGTCGACCCACACGTCAGTGTGTGTTTCTTTTCTTGTAGAGCATCTCTATTTCCTGTGCAATGTAGGTGACCAGGTCTTCAGTTGATCTGTGCCTACGGAAGCCACTTTGTTGTAGTACGATTTGTTTGTTTTGTCTCCAAATGCCACATAAGTCTTCTGTTAACCAGCCTTTCCATGAGTTTACTCAGGCAGCTCAGTAGGCTAATTGGTCTATAGCTACTTGGGTCTAGTGGGTCTTTTCCACGCTTGAGGATGGCACCATATAGCTTCTTTCCAGATTGCCGGCACATGACCTCTCTTCCAGCTAGCATTTATTATCATTAGAAGCTGCTCTTGGCTTCTGTCCCAGATTTAGGAGCATTTCGTTGGAGATTCCATCTTTACCAGGGAACTTTTGAGCTTCAATCCTTTGAGGCAACATCTAATTCAGTTGAAGTAAAGATGGTCGTCTGATGCTCTTCTGGTGCTAAAAGCATGTGTTTGTGCATTTTGGATTTCCCGTCTTGCAGCTTTCGGTTTGTCTATTGGAATGTCTATTCTATAATGTTGTTTTTGTAAAAAAACATAGGCAAAAGTACCACCATTACAAGAACTATCTTCACCGCATGTTCCCATTACGGAGGTCTGTCGTTGTAACTTATAGGACTAGAGGATCAAGGTCACTTATCCAGTGCAGTCACCCCGAGGTGTTCCGGTCTGAGTTTTTATTTCACCACAAGTTTTATTTAAAAAAAAAAAAAATAAATAAACTGTAGACCCTACCAGTATTCGAACCTGCATTCTCCTGGTTTGCAGCTCGACAAATTATCCATTTGTCCACCCGTTTCTCCCACTATAAAGACATTGACTGTATGTAATATGACGAAACTTGTCATAATAAAACTTTGATATAAACATTACCAAACTGGTCACAATAAAGACTTTGATATAAACATGACTAAACTTGTAACAGTGATGACTTTGATATAAACATGACTAAACTTGTAACAGTGATGACTTTGATATAAACATGACTAAACTTGTAACAGTAATGACTTTGATATAAACATGACTAAACTTGTAACAGTGATGACTTTGATATAAACATGACCAAACATGTAACAGTAATGACTTTGATATAAACATTACCAAACTTGTCACAATAAAGACTTTGATATAAACATGACTAAACTTGTAACAGTAATGACTTTGATATAAACATGACCAAACTTGTAACAGTAATGACTGATATAAACATGACCAAACATGTAACAGTAATGACTTTGATATAAACATGACCAAACATGTAACAGTAATGACTTTGATATAAACATGACCAAACTTGTAACAGTAATGACTGATATAAACATGACCAAACTTGTAACAGTAATGACTGATATAAACATGACCAAACATGTAACAGTAATGACTGATATAAACATGACCAAACTTGTCACAATAAAGACTTTGATATAAACATGACCAAACTTGCCACAATAAAGACTTTGATATAAACATGACCAAACTTGCCACAATAAAGACTTTGATATAAACATGACCAAACATGTAACAGTAATGACTTTGATATAAACATGACCAAACATGTAACAGTAATGACTTTGATATAAACATTATTAAACTTGTCACAATAAAGACTTTGATATAAACATGACCAAACATGTAACAGTAATGACTTTGATATAAACATGACCAAACATGTAACAGTAATGACTGATATAAACATGACCAAACTTGTAACAGTAATGACTTTGATATAAACATGACCAAACTTGTAACAGTAATGACTGATATAAACATGACCAAACATGTAACAGTAATGACTTTGATATAAACATGACCAAACATGTAACAGTAATGACTTTGATATAAACATGACCAAACATGTAACAGTAATGACTGATATAAACATGACCAAACTTGTCACAATAAAGACTTTGATATAAACATGACCAAACTTGCCACAATAAAGACTTTGATATAAACATGACCAAACATGTAACAGTAATGACTTTGATATAAACATGACCAAACATGTAACAGTAATGACTGATATAAACATGACCAAACTTGTAACAGTAATGACTTTGATATAAACATGACCAAACATGTAACAGTAATGACTTTGATATAAACATGACCAAACATGTAACAGTAATGACTTTGATATAAACATTATTAAACTTGTCACAATAAAGACTTTGATATAAACATGACCAAACTTGTCGAACTATGGGATTTATTGAAACATTATCGTACTTGCCATAAGAAAGACACTGAATTAAATATGACTAAACTAGTCCCGCAATAAAGACTCTGTTTAATCATTACAAAAACAATACACAAGTAACAAAAACATATGTTCAGAGTAACCAACCTTGTCCCAATAAAGACTTTGTTTCCTTCCACACGTAACAACTTGAAGCTGTCATTGTTTTCTTTAGCAGAATTAAAGTACTTGACCGCTGTTGTTAAGTATTCTGAAAGTAAACACATCTTTCTTTCATTGTGTGAACCTCAAGTAAATACGCGCATTGTTCAAGACATGACATACAACAAAACGTATACATTTGACGTTAGTTTGTTATAAATACGACACAATACAAAACATTATGTTGGTTCATTATATAAAACTGTTCAGTTAGTTCAAAGACACATACAGCAAATACACATATGAACAAGATAACAGTCGATTATATATGTGACCTGCATGGGTTATGTGCATATGTACACCTAGTGAGTCTCAAAAGGAGGGGGGGGGGAAGAGGGGACCGTCTAATAGCACTTGAACCATACGCTCCGAGGATTTCATTCTAGGCGCCCCAAAAATATGTGCATGTTTAGTTATACATGATCATACGGCATTCCGTAGACTGTTGATGTGAATATGGGAAAACGTGCTGATATAGGTCAATGTATGCTATACACTTATCACAAATATAGAGATCAATGTATACTACAAAACTTATCACAAATATAGAGATCATCATCACCATCCTCATGTGCCATACCGGTTGGCGTAGGCGATCATGCCCTTCCACAATCTTCTATCCACAGTGAATCGTATCAATTTTGTTGTTGACCTTTTTCCATGCCATGACACCAAGCTATCTAGTATCTTCCCTCTTTGTCGTCCGCGATCTCTCTTTCCCTGTATTTTGCCAGTTGTAACCAAGTATTAAAATTTCCTCTTTTTCATGATGTGCCCAAAAATGTTGATTGTTTCTTTCTGGTGTATTTTAGGATCTCCCTTTTTGTGTTGGCCTCTTTGAGAATTTCCTCATTGGTCTTTTTAGCTATCCAGGGAACTTTCAACATTCTTCTGAGAAATTCCATCTCTGTGGCCTCTAATCGTCTATTAATTTGTTTGTCTACTGTCCATGATTCGCTTCAATAATATATTGATATAGAGATCAGTGTGTGTTACTAACTTATCACAAATATAGAGATCAGTGTGTGTTACTAACTTATCACAAATATAGAGATCAGTGTGTGTTACTAACTTATCACAAATATAGAGATCAGTGTGTGTTACTAACTTATCACAAATATAGAGATCAGTGTGTGTTACTAACTTATCATAAATATAGAGATCAGTGTGTGTTACTAACTTATCACAAATATAGAGATCAGTGTGTGTTACTAACCTATCACAAATATAGAGATCAGTGTGTGTTACTAACTTATCATAAATATAGAGATCAGTGTGTGTTACTAACTTATCACAAATATAGAGATCAGTGTGTGTTACTAACTTATCATAAATATAGAGATCAGTGTGTGTTACTAACTTATCACAAATATAGAGATCAGTGTGTGTTACTAACTTATCACAAATATAGAGATCAGTGTGTGTTACTAACTTATCATAAATATAGAGATCAGTGTGTGTTACTAACTTATCACAAATATAGAGATCAGTGTGTGTTACTAACTTATCATAAATATAGAGATCAGTGTGTGTTACTAACTTATCACAAATATAGAGATCAGTGTGTGTTACTAACTTATCACAAATATAGAGATCAGTGTGTGTTACTAACTTATAAATATAGAGATCAGTGTGTGTTACTAACTTATCACAAATATAGAGATCAGTGTGTGTTACTAACTTATCACAAATATAGAGATCAGTGTGTGTTACTAACTTATCACAAATATAGAGATCAGTGTGTGTTACTAACTTATCACAAATATAGAGATCAGTGTGTGTTACTAACTTATCATAAATATAGAGATCAGTGTGTGTTACTAACTTATCACAAATATAGAGATCAGTGTGTGTTACTAACTTATCACAAATATAGAGATCAGTGTGTGTTACTAACTTATCACAAATATAGAGATCAGCGTGTGTTACTAACTTATCACAAATATAGAGATCAGTGTGTGTTACTAACTTATCATAAATATAGAGATCAGTGTGTGTTACTAACTTATCACAAATATAGAGATCAGTGTGTGTTACTAACTTATCACAAATATAGAGATCAGTGTGTGTTACTAACTTATCATAAATATAGAGATCAGTGTGTGTTACTAACTTATCACAAATATAGAGATCAGTGTGTGTTACTAACTTATCACAAATATAGAGATCAGTGTGTGTTACTAACTTATCACAAATATAGAGATCAGTGTGTGTTACTAACTTATCACAAATATAGAGATCAGTGTGTGTTACTAACTTATCACAAATATAGAGATCAGTGTGTGTTACTAACTTATCACAAATATAGAGATCAGTGTGTGTTACTAACTTATCACAAATATAGAGATCAGTGTGTGTTACTAACTTATCACAAATATAGAGATCAGTGTGTGTTACTAACTTATCACAAATATAGAGATCAGTGTGTGTTACTAACTTATCACAAATATAGAGAGTCAAAAGATCGTTAGCTATTTTTAAAAAAAAAACAGAATTAAAAAGTTATGGAAGACATTAATACAAGGAGCATAACTCATAAGTGAAAGACATTAATACAAGGAGCATAACTCATAAGTGAAAGACATTAATACAAGGAGCATAACTCATAAGTGAAAGACATTAATACAAGGAGCATAACTCATAAGTGAAAGACATTAATACAAGGAGCATAACTCATAAGTGAAAGACATTAATACAAGGAGCATAATAAGTATGACACATAATCAGTCGGGCTCATAATCAATATGACACAATTAAATCAGTCGGGCACATAATCAGTCAGGCTCATAATCAGTATGGCACATAATCAGTATGACACATAATCAGTCAGGCACATAATCAGTATGACACATAATCAGTCGGGCACATAATCAGTCGGGCACATAATCAGTCGGGCTCTTAATCAGTATGGCACATAATCAGTATGACACATAATCAGTCGGGTACATAGTCGCGCTCCTAATCAGTATGGCACATAATCAGTCGGGCTCCTAATCAGTATGGCACATAATCAGTCGGGCTAATAATCAGTATGACACAATCAGTCGAGCATATAATCAGTATGACACATAATCAGTCGGGCTCATAATCAGTCGGGTACATAATCGGTCGGGCACATAATCAGTCGGGCTCATAATCAGTCGGGCTTATAATCAGTCGGGTACATAATCAGTTGGGCGCATAATCAGTGGGGCACATAATCAGTGGGGCACATAATCAGTGGGGTACATAATCAGTGGGGTACATAATTAGTGGGGCACATAATCAGTAAGGCATATAACATGATTTTTATTTTAAAAACAACTGGTGGCAGTCAGCCCTTATGGCTGTTTCAATCTGTTCAAAAGCCCCCGCATTCAGTTTCATCTATCAGGACAGTGAATGCCGTAGAGGAGACATCACTCAGATTATGGCTACAACAGCATTTACACAAAACGTTCAGTGATGCACACATTACGGTTATGTAATATTCAACAAACTACAAGAAATAAAGAAAGAAAAAAAAGAAAGCGACGGAGGGAGGGAGGGAGGAAGGAATGTGTGTTGTTGTATTGCACTGGAAGAACCAATGAAGATTTGACAGAAAAACTCCCACAGAAAGGGTCGATGATTGGAAGAAACCAAATTGGACAATTTATTGAAACAAGCTCACAGCTACCTGAGCGTGCCATTGACAACCTATTACTTATCCATTAACAAATTAGCAGTTAACTATTCATGAAAGCTGTCCTTGTACAACAATCATGGTTCTTGCTTCAACTACACAAGTTACGCTTTCCATTCAGGACACACTCGCCCGGCAGGTATTCTGAGCCACTGGCTGTTTTGTGTACACATACAAATATAAATTAAAAAATGATATGGAGGAGATGAACTAATAGAAAGACAAGACAAACTTCAGCGTTTCGGCAAAAAACCTTCATCTGGTATAACAGACAAACTATACAAATTAGTAGCAGTAAGAGACGTGACAGTGATTGACGATAAGGACAAACAGTGAGTAGCGGCAGCATATAATGGGAGATAAGTACAAATAATATATATATAAAGTGTTATACGGGGCCGCGAGTATAGCTGCAGAGAACATTAAAGTGAACATAGAATGGTATGGAACAGCTAAACTAACTGAAAGACAAGACAAACTACAACGTTTCGGCAAAAGCCTTCATCGGGTAAAATAAATTCGCGGCCCCACGTAATATTTTATATTTTGTAAATTTGATATGTTTGCTTATCTCTGTTTTGTAAACACATTCATAAATAAGCACCACATATGTCAAGTGAGTCCTTAAACATGCGCGCGCGCACACACACACACACACACACACACACACACACACACACACGACCTTAAAAAAACTCAAATGACGATAAACTTATAGGGTGCACTTGACCGTGAATCAAAGCGACTTCCAACACAGCACTGTTAAACCACTAGACCAGCTTGCTATGAATGTAACCAACCAGATCCAAGGAGTCAAAGCTTTCTATTATGTCTATTCAGTGTATTCAACATCGCCATCTTCAGCCTTTTCAAATTGTCTGCTGTCCTTGACACCTGCGTGACCAAGGCAACAAAAGAAATATCCTGTAACTGAAACGTCCTATAACTGAAACGTCCTCTTACTGAAACGTCCTCTAAACTGAAACGTCCTATAGCTGAAACGTCCTATAGCTGAAACGTCCTATAACTGTTTGTCTGTAATGCAAGCATTCAGACCTACTCTACCCGGGAGATACCTGTCTTAATAGGAAAATAGAGATACACAATTTATTCCGAGTTGTATTCGTAACCCTATGCTATGATTAGACATGCGTGAAAGACATCGCCAATGATAGCAACTTTTTAAGGTTGCTTAGTTGACCGTGTGCTCTAGTGCTTGTTTCTCGTGGCAAACCGTCGTGTCGAGGAGTACGAGGAGGGATCGATTCTCTATCAGGCTGCCTATTGCTCTTCTTATTGTTTCTTTACTGTTGATTATTTGTGATATTTTTTTCCCACTGTTGTAATCATGCCTCTTACCCTGAAATAATTCCCCAACAAAAGAAGCCAACAACTTCCACACATTTGGAGACATTTCCACGTTCCATCCGCTCAAATTTGTTGCCTTTCGTGTTGTCTTTTTTCACGATATGCAGATGATACGGGAATGATTGATTCAATGACGAGTCAGAAAAATAAAGCTTCAGTAATTGTTTAGTTTTACAGTTTTAAAAGAAGTAAAAATGAAAAGAGAACTACTGAACGCAATTAGAACAAGACAAATGACATTTTGGGGACTTGTTAGAAGACATAAAACAGCCTAATAAAAATAATATTGGAAGGGAAAATACATAGTAAAAGAGGCAGACCAAGACTAACATGGACGAGTAACATCAAAAGATGGACAAGTCAACAACCTATGACAATCTGCATCATCAAAGCAAGAGACAGAGTGGAATGGCGCTCCATGGTAGCCAACCTTCGATGCGGAGACGGCACTCAATGATGATGAATTGTTTAGTTTAGCCGACAGGGCGCCCTCACTGCACATCGGACAAGTCCATAAATGTTTAAATCTCATCCGAAGAATATCCAGCGACTAACGAACAACACCAGTGTTGTGTTGGTTGACAACTCCTCCTTAGATTTCTGCGTAGCTCTCTCGTCGGACATCGCTCACCTTGGATCTCTGTGTAGCTCTCTCGTCGGACATCGCTCACCTTGGATCTCTGTGTAGCTCTCTCGTCGGACATCGCTCACCTTGGATCTGTGTAGCTCACTCGTCGGACATCGCTCACCTTGGATCTCTGTGTAGCTCTCTCGTCGGACATCTCTCACCTTGGATCTCTGTGTAGCTCTCTCGTCGGACATCGCTCACCTTGGATCTCTGTGTAGCTCTCTCGTCGGACATCTCTCACCTTGGATCTCTCGTCGTAGCTCTCTCGTCGGACATCGATCACCTTGTAAAGGGGGAGGAACTTCTTTGAAGCCATTATTGCTTTATTTGAGGCGAGCGAGGTGTTGATCAGATACTGAACCTTGATAGAGATACTGAACCTCGATCACTGATACCTCTCGACGGCACTTGCTCAGCCGCCGAAAGATTGCCTCACGTTTACTTGATCGGAAAGAACTCTGCGAACTCTGAGACATATGAGCTCACACTGTTAGGACCGATTGCGCCCTTCAGCTCGAACAAAGCTCCCCTGCTCTGTGACTGTGTTCAGACCGATTGCGTCTGACAAAGGTAAGGCTCGTACAGATCTGAGCCCAACCTGACGTTTGCTCTACAATAGTGGCAAGGCTCGTAAAGATCTGAGCCCGGCCTGGTGTTCTACTGGACTGGATGGACAGGATTCCTTTGTTTTCCCATCACGTTGGCCCGTAATCATTTACGTTTGTACTTCGCGTTGTGTTATTTATGGCCTGCGACACCCCCATCCGTTCATCACGGGGACAGAATACAGCAACTCTATAACGATGGACGTGACAACAGGAATTATTGAAGTGACACTCGTAAACAAAACATACGTTGCTTTATTTTACTGCACTTCCCACGATGGCATGGTATGACAAATACATTATTGCCATTCACTCACACGTCCTACACTTATTCAAGTACATAATTCACATCTACTCACTGGCTTGTGTGTCTCCTCTGGGAAACACGCCTTATAAATAATTAGTTAATTTATTAGTGGCCCAGCGCCACCCTATACTCCACATTAATTGCACAACTCACTGAACCTACTGTGTTCATCAAAACAATATTCTCTGTGGCTTACATTCAGCCCGCCTATGGTCAGAACAATTCCTGTTCTCTAAGATCGCTATATTTCACATTGACACACAATGTCGAATTTATTGGATTCATCAACTGTCTCTTTATGGCTAACACACAGCCTGCTAATGGTTAGAACAATGTCTGCTCTCTAACGTCTCTATATTCAACATTGACACACAATGTCGAATCTATTGGATTCATCAACTGTCTCTTTATGGCTGACACACAGCCTGCTAATGGTCAGAACAATTCCTGTTCTCTAAGTCTCTATATTCAATATTGTCACACAACATTGAATCTATTGGATTCATCAACTGTCTCTTTTTTGGCTGACACACAGCCTGCTAATGGTCAGAACAATTCCTGTTCTCTAAGTCTCTATATTCAATATTGTCACACAACATTGAATCTACGAAATTCATCAAAATAATCTCTCCATGCGGCTTACATTCAGCCTAAGACCAGTAAGAACAATCCTGCTCTCTACCGTCTCTACATAGAATATGGAACATACCCAGTTCCTCATAAATTCATGATACGGCTTACATTCAGCCTCAGAAATTCCTTATACGGCTTACATTCAGCCAATACTAGTAAGAACACACTCGTTCTTCCTAGTTCTCTGAGCACAATATGAACTCTACCGAGTTCCTACTACTGTCCTCGTTGTGCTACTAAACTCTAATTAACTCCCCTACTCTACACACACATTATTGAATTAAATCACAACTATTTCTAGCACAGTTTCCTAAGTCCATGAAATATTCTTCTATCTCTATCACACGTTTCTTTTACTTACTGTCATTCCTACATTGAAATCTAACTTCTAACATTCTGTTCCTTTTTTCCTACTAACATAATGCCCTCGGTACCGGGTTGTCAAACGTGACAAGTCCGTCCGCACAGCTTCTCGCACATCTCTCGAATGATTGTTTCAACCAACTAAAATTCTCTAACTCAATCTTTGTCTCGTTTTCAAACCTCGTGTTTTTCGAGACGCTCACCTAATCATGTCATTTCACGTGGACCATGAGTTACTACATGTTTACGGCTATCTCTCACCTTCACCTTTTGTACCCCTAATAGCCTCCCCTTCTATCACCCCTAATTATCCACTACTTCAACCTTGGATTTCTGCGTAGCTCTCTCGTCGGACATCGCCAACCTTGGATTTCTGCGTAGCTCTCTCGTCGGACATCGCTAACCTTGGATTTCTGCGTAGTTCTCTCGTCGGACATCGCTCACCTTGGATCTCTGTGTAGCTCTCTCGTCGGACATCGCTCACCTTGGATCTCTGTGTAGCTCTCTCGTCGGACATCGCTCACCTTGGACATGATATTCTTGAAGTTTAGTGATGGCTGTGGATTCAGGGCTAGATTTTTTTTTCCTTTTGAGTCGTTTTACCGTCCAGCGACCATGAGGGCATTCAGGGTGTCCTATAGATCCAATGCCCTTCCGCACTCAACATCAGCTAAAACTGGAAAGTCAATCAGTATGTTCATTGTAAACGTGTTCTCAAATGACAGCTTTTTTACGTTAAATGTTATAGCTATCTTTCCGTCTTTTGGACGAAAGAGCCAATTCTTATTTGAACTTCATGAGCACAGAGCCATGCAGGTGTAGACTAACATTTTACACTGATGACTTTTACTGAGTTCAAAGTAGAAAACGGCTGTACCCATGTGAACTCCAGCATGTCTTAAAAACCCAGGGCAGTTAAAAGTGGAAAGGAGGAGGCCAAAACTGTTCAAGTGGTAAAGCAAATAAATGTAACCTGTGATGAAGCCGAATGCTTCGGGCCGAAAGGTGTAGATATATCGCTTTGCTGTAAAATTAACAACACAACGCATTAATGACACTTATCGAGCGACACACAGATGATTATGATGACGATGATATTAAAATGTATTCAAAGTGTTGACGTCAAAAACGGATGCTATTTACTGAACTCTTCAATCTTAGAAGTATGTTGTTGGTTCAGTCAAATGTTTCCGATCTGCAAATGTCACCTACCAAAATGGCATTATTTTGAGGAACTTGTGTCCTTAATTAAACCTTCACATGACATAATTCAATACAGCACGACATGACAACATAGACAATGACAAGATCATTATAGGGAGTACAGTTTTATTTTAACAAAAATGCTTTCCAATCGTCCAAAACATTAGTGCGGAGTTCAAGAGTTAATGAACACAGAACACATTGACAGCTGGATCGACAAAATTATCGTGGGCAGGCAAGGGACACAATCCAGCATCTATCGGTTACCCAGTCAATCTGGTGGTTCCCAAAGCGTGGCTCTGCAGCTCACAGGGGCTTACTCTGTGGTTCTTCTTCTGCTTCTTTTCTTCCTCATTTCTCTGTCAGCGTCGATGGGAGATACAATTTGCGGTCTTTTACTCTTTTGTTCGCCTCTGCTGTGTTTCCTAGTGTTTCTAATACTCAACAATCCATCTTTTTCGTGGTCGGCCCTTGGGTCTGGTGTTCTCGCAACGGTCTTATAAAGGCTCGTTGTTTTGTTTATTGATCCTTCTGTCCTATCAGGTGGCTAACCATTTTATCTGTTGTTTCTTTATGTACTCTGGGGGGGATTATTCTTAGTATTTATCAGCTCTGCATTTCTGATCTTATCTCCCAGGCATTTCTGATCTTATCTCCCAGGCATTTCTAATCTTATCTCCCAGGCATTTCTGATCTTATCTCCAAGGCATTTCTAATCTTATCTCTCAGGCATTTCTGCTCTTATCTCCCAGGCATTTCTGATCTTATCTCCCAGGCATTTCTGATCTTATCTCCCAGGCATTCCTGATCTTATCTCCCAGGCATTTCTGATCTTATCTCCCAGGCATTCCTGATCTTATCTCCCAGGCATTCCTGATCTTATCTCCCAGGCATTTCTAATCTTATCTCCCAGGCATTCCTGATCTTATCTCCCAGGCATTCCTGATCTTATCTCCCAGGCATTCCTGATCTTATCTCCCAGGCATTCCTGATCTTATCTCCCAGGCATTTCTGATCTTATCTCCCAGGCATTTCTGATCTTATCTCCCAGGCATTTCTGATCTTATCTCCCAGGCATTTCTGATCTTATTTCCCAGGCGTTTCATGCAACTCATCTGATACATCATTCGTCGAACACATTTTACTTCGACAGTGGTTATTTTTCTGATTGTTTTGGCATCTAGGGTCCAGCTCTGGCACTCAATAGTTACAAATAATAAATGACAACATCTACAGAAACTTCACATTTGTTTAGCGCATAGGCAAGTTTGTGCAGGATAATTGTCATTCTGTCCTCATATATATATATATTGTCAGGTCGGGTAATTGTACCTTCTACTTATGCAGTAAACAGTACAACCTGCAGCTGCCTTGCAGTGTGCTCGGTAGAGTAAAAGACTAAGGGAGAGTACCCTGAAGTAAAACAACCCCACTGCCTTGTGGGTGAGACTTGTTAGCCAAAGGCTAGCGGAGCCAACCGTAAATAAACCGACGGAAGGCAACAGAAAATCACCGTTTTAATTTCTTTGTGCAGTCATGAATAGCCACAAATCATCATTTGTTGGCTATGTAATGAGAAGAGAACAGCTGGAATATATTGTAAACAACTGGGAAAATTGAGGGACGAAGAGATAGAGGGAAGCAAAGAGAAAAGATACCAGACAGCTTAAGAGAATAGCTTAGCAGAAGGTCAACAACAGAAATGATAACTAACTGTATCACCTACGCCAGCAGGCCCGGCACTTGATGATGATGATATATATTGTGTTCGCCAGCTTTCACCTCTTGCGAAGTCCATAGACACTAGGAACTAAATTGTGTGTGTGTGTGAGTCCTGTGACAGGGGTCCCTCGTCGCACAGGCAGATAACTCCGTCTTCGGAGGCACTCATATTATTTTCCGTCCATGAGTAATTGCTGTTTCAATCCAAGCCTTGCTGCTGAGACCAGGGGTGGTTGCCGCAGAGAGAAATCATAAATAAAAATCCCAACTGGTGCAGCCTGGATTTGAACTCACAACCTTTCTGCCTCGAGACCAACCCGTCATTTATAAAAGAAACATATATGTTGATATCATACAACCTATCCACAACCAAATATTAAAACTATAGCTGGTTGTGCTCTACCGGAGAGTCCAGTAAATTAATGAACACCAAGCGCAAGATGTTTCCCACTAGTGTTGTCTGTTGCTATATTCTGTGCACCAGCCTCATTCTTCTCTTGTCAGGGACAGTGACATTCAATACAAATCGAATCGCATTTCTTTGCAATTTATAAAAACACACACAAACTGTTATCTTTTTTTTATTGAAAGAAAACGAGATCATTTGTTTATAACATTAAATATGTTCTGAGTATGTGAAATGATTAATCGCGTGTTAGTGAAGAATTGTGAAAGTGGCATTTGTAAACATAATTATGCTGTATGTTTGTTGTTGTTACATTAAATTACTCTTATCACTTTACTGCTGTTGAACTTCATTGCTGTAATTTCAGTTGTAACCCGCTCAAAAATAAATACAAGAACCAGGGGTTACCCGACTTATACGATCGCAATTACAGCACGGGCGTCGCCGGTAACAATAGTACCTCAGTTTACAGAACTGGAGTCGTCAGTCGCTGGACACTTCGAGACTTGCTGAGGAGGGGATCTGAGCACCTATGGACATGTTCGGAGTGCAATGATGATGACCCGCAAATAACTCAATAGTACCTCAATAAATGTTTCGTGTTAGGGAACACCACAAGAGTTGACCGTCAAGAACAAATTGTTATTTGAAACGCCAGCAAGAAAGTCGATATGAAGTTAGCAGGAGAGACATTATATAGCTTGATTGCGTTTGCCCGATGAATAAAGGAGTACACCTCTCCGGCATCCGCCCTTAAAAGGACGTTAAGTAGGCGTGTCTGCGTTGTGTTGTGGTTTACAGTATAACTGTGATATTTACGCCTTTCGGCCCAACACATCCGACTTCAGCATGACGTTTTTTAGTACCGGGTTGTCTTCCCTCTTCAATCCCTACTCGTTTGGCCACACTAGACAGGCTAGTCTGTTACTGAAGGCATGACGGAGACGTGGAGCAGGGTCTGGATGTTTCTGGTTCGCCGATCCTGACGCAAGCCATCAGCTGTGGGTCGCTGACAACCTACAGCTCTGGTGCAGTGAGGCACGCCTTCGCCTCCAGACATTATAATAATATTAGAAGATAAATACGAGGACATCCAGTCTTCTGTTAAACTAGCACAAAAAACAAACATGGCAAATTAGCATAGTGCTATTTCAGTCGAATTTACAAAACTATCAATTGTATGCAACAAATACCTTATTTGTACATGTCCAGCAGGGAAAGTGAGCCGCAGGTTTCAACAGTTTTGGAACCACTGCTCTAGTCACACGCTTAACAGTTATATAACTTACACTCCTCGTTTTCTGACAAGCGTGTGTGCCGTTATAAAGAGTGGGATCTAGGAATAATCGCTTCCATCTCACACGGGGGGGGGGGGGGGGGGGGGGGGGGGGGGGAGGACAATGAAATTTTGAAACAAGAATTAATGGTGACATATTTGTGACACAAATTACAGGAAGCTGCCGAGTTACGGTGGGTACTATCAGTTATCAGTATAAGCAGTCAAGCAAAATAGGGTTATTATGTTACGTTTCCCAGTACTGTTTGTCTGACTTGCTGACGGTTCTGGACATCCGGGCTCTGCTGTACTGCTGCTGCTATGTGTGTGCATTTACCCCCACAATTTACCTATCTCAATCTCTCCCCAAGATCTGCCACAACTTGAAACCCCAAAGAAGGACAAGATGGACAACATATTCATCTATTTATAACGATATACAGCCTACACCAGTGTTTCCTACACTTGAAAACCCAAAGATGAACAAAATATTGATCTACTTTTGATGAAATACAAGTGTGTTTCGTACACTAGATGATGAACAAGTAGAAGTAAGTCAAGATTCCCTCCACACCTTGCTAGTCGTGTGTGGGGAATAATGTGTTTGTGACAACATCAACATGTAGAAGTAAGTAAAGATTCCCTCCACACCTTGCTAGTCGTGTGTGGGGAATAATGTGTTTGTGGCAACATCAACATGTAGAAGTAAGTAAAGATTCCCTCCACACCTTGCTAGTCGTGTGTGGGGAATAATGTGTTTGTGACAACATCAACATGTAGAAGTAAGTAAAGATTCCCTCCACACCTTGCTAGTCGTGTGTGGGGAATAATGTGTTAGTGACAACATCAACAAGTAGAAGTAAATAATGATTCCCTCCACACCTTGCTAGTCGTGTGTGGGGAATAATGTGTTAGTGACAACATCAACAAGTAGAAGTAAGTAAAGATTCCCTCCACACCTTGCTAGTCGTGTGTGGGGAATAATGTGTTAGTGACAACATTAACAAGTAGAAGTAAGTAAAGATTCCCTCCACACCTTGCTAGTCGTGTGTGGGGAATAATGTGTTTGTGACAACATCAACAAGTAGAAGTAAGTAAAGATTCCCTCCACACCTTGCTAGTCGTGTGTGGGGAATAATGTGTTTGTGACAACATCAACAAGTAGAAGTAAGTCAAGATTCCCTCCACACCTGCTAGTCGTGTGTGGGGAATAATGTGTTTGTGACAACATCAAGAAGTAGAAGTAAGTCAAGATTCCCTCCACACCTTGCTAGTCGTGTGTGGGGAATAATGTGTTAGCGACAACATCAACAAGTAGAAGTAAGTAAAGATTCCCTCCACACCTTGCTAGTCGTGTGTGGGGAACAATGTGTTAGCGACAACATCAACAAGTAGAAGTAAGTAAAGATTCCCTCCACACCTTGCTAGTCGTGTGTGGGGAATAATGTGTTTGTGACAACATCAACAAGTAGAAGTAAGTCAAGATTCCCTCCACACCTTGCTAGTCGTGTGTGGGGAATAATGTGTTTGTGACAACATCAACAAGTAGAAGTAAGTAAAGATTCCCTCCACACCTTGCTAGTCGTGTGTGGGGAATAATGTGTTTGTGACAACATCAACAAGTAGAAGTAAGTCAAGATTCCCTCCACACCTTGCTAGTCGTGTGTGGGGAATAATGTGTTTGTGACAACATCAACAAGTAGAAGTAAGTCAAGATTCCCTCCACACCTTGTTAGTCGTGTGTGGGGAATAATGTGTTTGTGACAACATTAACAAGTAGAAGTAAGTAAAGATTCCCTCCACGCCTTGCTAGTCGTGTGTGGGGAATAATGTGTTTGTGACAACATCAACAAGTAGAAGTAAGTCAAAATTCCCTCCACACCTTGTTAGTCGTGTGTGGGGAATAATGTGTTAGCGACAACATCAACAAGTAGAAGTAAGTAAAGATTCCCTCCACACCTTGCTAGTCGTGTGTGGGGAATAATGTGTTAGTGACAACATCAACAAGTAGAAGTAAGTAAAGATTCCCTCCACACCTTGTTAGTCGTGTGTGGGGAATAATGTGTTTGTGACAACATCAACAAGTAGAAGTAAGTAAAGATTCCCTCCACACCTTGCTAGTCGTGTGTGGGGAATAATGTGTTTGTGACAACATCAACAAGTAGAAGTAAGTCAAGATTCCCTCCACACCTTGTTAGTCGTGTGTGGGGAATAATGTGTTAGCGACAACATCAACAAGTAGAAGTAAGTAAAGATTCCCTCCACACCTTGCTAGTCGTGTGTGGGGAATAATGTGTTAGTGGCAACATCAACAAGTAGAAGTAAGTCAAGATTCCCTCCACACCTTGCTAGTTGTGTGTGGGAATAATGTGTTTGTGACAACATCAACAAGTAGAAGTAAGTCAAGATTCCCTCCACACCTTGCTAGTCGTGTGTGGGGAATAATGTGTTTGTGACAACATCAACAAGTAGAAGTAAGTAAAGATTCCCTCCACACCTTGTTAGTCGTGTGTGGGGAATAATGTGTTAGCGACAACATCAACAAGTAGAAGTAAGTAAAGATTCCCTCCACACCTTGCTAGTCGTGTGTGGGGAATAATGTGTTAGTGGCAACATCAACAAGTAGAAGTAAGTCAAGATTCCCTCCACACCTTGCTAGTTGTGTGTGGGGAATAATGTGTTTGTGACAACATCAACAAGTAGAAGTAAGTAAAGATTCCCTCCACACCTTGCTAGTCGTGTGTGGGGAATAATGTGTTTGTGACAACATCAACAAGTAGAAGTAAGTAAAGATTCCCTCCACACCTTGTTAGTCGTGTGTGGGGAATAATGTGTTTGTGACAACATCAACAAGTAGAAGTAAGTAAAGATTCCCTCCACACCTTGCTAGTTGTGTGTGGGGAATAATGTGTTTGTGACAACATCAACAAGTAGAAGTAAGTCAAGATTCCCTCCACACCTTGTTAGTCGTGTGTGGGAATAATGTGTTAGCGACAACATCAACAAGTAGAAGTAAGTAAAGATTCCCTCCACACCTTGCTAGTCGTGTGTGGGGAATAATGTGTTAGTGGCAACATCAACAAGGTAGAAGTAAGTCAAGATTCCCTCCACACCTTGCTAGTTGTGTGTGGGGAATAATGTGTTTGTGACAACATCAACAAGTAGAAGTAAGTCAAGATTCCCTCCACACCTTGCTAGCTCGTGTGTGGGGAATAATGTGTTTGTGACAACATCAACAAGTAGAAGTAAGTCAAGATTCCCTCCACACCTTGATAGTCGTGGTGGGGAATAATGTGTTTGTGACAACATCAACAAGTAGAAGTAAGTCAAGATTCCCTCCACACTTGCTAGTCGTGTGTGGGGATTAATGTGTTAGTGGCAACATCAACAAGTAGAATCAACTAGAAATGATCATACCCGTAGTCAAGCAAACTGTTACTTTGTTGTAACAACGTTCAAACAAGAAAAACATATTTCAGCTTTAGGTATGTTGTTCACCACCAGAGACTTAAGTTCCCCAAAAGCAAGCACAACACACGACACGTTACAGCCGAGATGGCGCAATCTGCGCAGCAACAACAAGCTAGCAAGCATCAAACACCTGGTCTCACAATCTGCAAGGTCAGACCGACATCAACGTTGGCGTGCCCTGAAAGTGAGAAACGTGTGTTAAGAATAGTGCAGGTTTCAGGTTCCGGTCAACGGGTCCTCATTGTTGTTTCAACAACGACCACTTTGTTTCAGCGTGCCGACTCATGGTCGGTTGTATGTGAATGCTGTGCTGGATGTGGACGGTCGGTTGTTTTCTTGTTACAGGCCACGGTCTTTCATCATAATGGTTTCCATCTCTGCGTGGAAGGTTGACTACCACTGTCTCTTGCTTTGATAGTGCAGGTTATCATCGTTTGATGTTACTCGTCATGTTTAGTATTGGCCTGCCTCTTTTACCTTGTATTTTTCCTCCATGATACTTTAATAGGCTGTGTCTTTTAACATGGCCCAACAATCTCATTTGAATTGAATTTAGTAGTTCTCTTTTCATTGTAGTTGTTTTAAGACTTCATCATTTGTTTTCTTTTCTTTCCATCTAATTCTTCTCATCATCATCAAGTACCGGGGCCTAGTGGCGTAGGTGATCATGTCTCTCCACAGCTTTCGATCTCGGCAGCTATTTATCATTTCTTGTGTTGATCTTCTGCCAAGCATTCTCTTAAGCTGTCTGTTATTTTTTCTCTTTGCTTCCTCTATCTCTTCGTCCCTCAATTTTTCCAGTTGTTACAATATATTCAAGTTGTTCTCTTCTCATTACATGGCCAAAAAATGATGATTGTCTCTTCCTAACATTGGAAATTAGCTCTCTTTTTTAATTCTTCCTATTCTTCTATAAATCCACATTTCAAATGCTTCATTTTTCTGTTCTGTTTCCTTGTTTAATGTCCATGTTTCTGCTCCATACAGGAATATTGAGGAGATTTTGCTATTCTTAGCTTTACCTCTGAAAATATGTACCAGAAAATTTTTTTGTTAGTGCAACAGCTTCCACAACGCTTCCACAATAAGGAAACTAACACCGAATTCGTTCTCCATACGAGTTAGTTCTATAGTCCGTTCAGAAATTATTTTGTGGATTGCTGTGAAATTGTGGTTCCAGTCTTATATTTTCTGAACCTTAATACAATATATTGTTTTATTAATAAAAGTGATATAGTGTAGGATTTTGCTTATACAGCTTTTGTAAAACAAAATACAATTCACTTAGCCTTTGGACCTAAATTTTAGAATTCTTAAGGTCCAGGAAAGTGTAATACTGCATATAAAATATCTATTATGCCAAATAGTTTATGAGAAAATGTTGTGAGTTTTGGGCATCAATTGTGAAGGGACTGGGTTTCTTCATCGTGTGAACTAATCTCTTTTAGGCACTCAAATGGGACAGTAAACATTGCTGGTTTAACTGTCCAAAAGTCACCGATATCACAGCAATTCTACTTCGCAAGACCCGAAAAATGGAATACCTTCCTTGTACGGAACTACAAAGGAATTCAGAAAATACCCGCAGATATCATTACAGAGAGTTGGACCGAGTCGGCTCGCAGGCAGCTGGATCCATAACAACAACAACAGAACACTTAGCTACCCTTCTTATCATTGGGAATTTAAATATCACAGGTTATACTGCAAACCACAACACAGCTTATCACGCACTTATCGTCATTTTAATGGAGCATGATGAAGAGGTGTCATCCTTAGTCATCGGGCGAACGCAAGCAAGCAAGCATTGCGAATTTCGCCTATATATTATCCCTATTTCCCTAGCGTTTGGCTTTTCGTGGCAAGCGCTGTGCCACTGAGTACGGTTCGATCCTGCCTTGGTCCATATTTTTTTCTGTTGTTGATTATATTATTGTCATTTTTTCCTAGTGCAGTAAATATACCTCTTCCCCTGAATTGATTCACATATCCCTAGATACTCAGGATCTTAAGGCAGTGTTTCATTTTAAGTACTGACATTTTGCGTTCGAGTTTTATATATTTATTGTTATACTTTGTGACTCTAAAAAGTAGATGAACAAAACTGAGAGAATTAATTTATCTTTCTCTCCACATATGTTGCACCAGTTCAACACAAAACATAACCAACATTTAAGCAAAACACTCATTTTTTTAAAACAAACAAAAAAACTCTCAGACAACATGACCAAGACTAATTCTGGCTATACACAAGGTAAAGGTCATATTCGTGGAGACAAATAACAAGCAAGAAACCTTGACGCGGATCACGTAAATAACGTCTAAAGTCGTTGTTTAAGACAAACATTCAACTACGACAATGTTCAAGTTTAATAACAATAATTTGAAGAGCAGCAATGTCACTAGAACTACGTTCTCTCATTGATTTTGACCGTATATTTAAGGTCTATAGAAATATACAGTAACTATTTAGGAGATAATACTCGTAGTCTACAGCATATGTGATATGTAATACATAATTTGATGTTGTTCGCATATAATAAGAAAAACAACTCAGACATATTCCTGTAGCGTTCCCAGTGTGTAGGGCTATAGTATTAGCTTTCATCTTTTATTGTGAACATTTATCCATTTTCAAGAATGTCGCTAGCACTAGCCAGGTCGTTTTTTTTTCTTTAAAAATCATCATCCAATGTCTATTTAAGGTTGAGTGCCTGTTTGTATATAAATGTAACGACGATGGGCCTTAATCATATAGGAAATATAATTTGCAGTCTTTTGATCTTCTGTTTGCCTCTGCTGCTGTTATGTTTCATAGTGCTTGTTATTCTGTCAATTCATCTTTTTTCGTGGTCGGCCCTTGGGTCTGGTGTGATCGCAACGTTTATTGAAGGCTCGTTGTATTGTGTTTTGATCTTTTTGCTTTATAAAGTAGCCAAACCATTTTATCTGTTGTTTCTTTATATATTCTTTGGTGGGAATTATTCCTTAGCTTTTTTCTCAGTTCTTCATTCTGATTTTATCTCTCAGACTGTTTCCTGTCATTCATCTAACACATTTCATCTCTGTAGAGGTTATTTTCTTATTGTTCTTGCATCTAGGGTCGAGGTCTGGCATTGGTAGCACAACGTTCGTATGAAGATTGTATTGTAGAGTGTCAGTTTTGGTTCCAGAGTTATTTCCTTGTTGACAATAGTGGTGATAGCTGTCCAATGATTTGACAAGCTATGTAGCACGTTGAGTCTATTTCTGCTGTTTGTGAATTGTCGTGTGTCACTAGACTTCCTAGATATTTAAATTCCTCTGCTTGTTTGTCTGTCGTCTATAGTTATGTTGATGTTCTTTTTCGCTTTTCCGATATTCAAGATTTCGTTTTGTTGGAGGGAGGGCTTTTCTTTTTTTAATTTTTCTCTTTTTTTTTTTTTTAAAGACGTGTGAAAAGTGGCTACGGTGGGAGAGGCCAAAAATATGGGGGCAATTAATAAAAGCTTTATCACCTGAGATCCATACTCAGGTTTTTATTTCACCCTCGATAGAAAACCAAAAATAAAAACTCTATACCTTAAAGTGAACTGAGGGCCCAAATGTTTAATAAAATTACCAGTTTTATCCTTTGGGCCACCAAGTATCCTGCCAGCACATCGCTCCCCTTTCCAGGAATTTACTATTAGCGTTTAATTACCAGCGGCTGTACTTTTACAAATCTTACACATCAAGCAGATATCACATTCTCTGCCTGGTCTTTTCTCGGGTCACGGTTAAGTTCACTGCTAACAACTGAGCTGCATTGGCACAGGCGCCACATTATAGCACTGGATGGCGCAGGCTATTCCGCTGATTACTGTTTCTCTTTAGAGATTCAGATTTATATGCAGTCGTCCTCACATTCCAGGATTTAAGAGTAATTAGTGTCATGGCCGTGGATATATTACTCTCTATTTCGTTTCACTCCACGAGTTGCTTTTTCCATTCATGTTATGTTATTAATTTGTTTTTCCCGGGGGGGAGGGTGTGGGGGTGTGTGCGGCGACGAACGGAAACTGCTTAATTAAACATAGACAAGTGTCCTTGCTAGAGCTGTCCTCGCTAGAGCTGCCCTCGCTAGAGCTGCCCTCGCTAGAGCTGTCCTCGCTAGAGCTGTCCTTGCTAGAGCTGTCCTCGCTAGAGCTGTCCTCGCTAGAGCTGTCCTTGCTAGAGCTGTCCTTGCTAGAGCTGTCCTCGCTAGAGCTGTCCTTGCTAGAGCTGCCCTCGCTAGAGCTGTCCTCGCTAGAGCTGTCCTCGCTAGAGCTGTCCTCGCTAGAGCTGTCCTCGCTAGAGCTGCCCTTGCTAGAGCTGTCCTTGCTAGAGCTGCCCTTGCTAGAGCTGTCCTCGCTAGAGCTGTCCTCGCTAGAGCTGTCCTTGCTAGAGCTGTCCTTGCTAGAGCTGTCCTCGCTAGAGCTGTCCTTGCTAGAGCTGCCCTTGCTAGAGCTGTCCTCGCTAGAGCTGTCCTTGCTAGAGCTGTCCTTGCTAGAGCTGCCCTTGCTAGAGCTGCACCTCTATTCTAGTATTTTCCTCTTTGTTCTTGACCACAACAAACAAGTACAGAAATGCCCCATATAAGATTTCTTATTTTTAGCTTTCACCCATATATATGGGCTAGGATACCTTGTGTGGCTAGTTTGACGCGTTATTTGCTTCCTTAGGTTCATCCCGTCTTCGGCGTGGCTTGATTTGCTGAACAATTTTTCTTCTGCCAGCGGCTATTTTTAGCTGACTCTTTTGGACTTTTAACTACCAAGAGTTCTTTAACGTGCATGAGTGCACACCATCAATCGTGGTTTTTTGGGGGGTTTTTTGCCGTTGTTCGAGAGCGCTAGACATAGAATATCACTAACCAAACTCCGAGGGGGGGGGGGGTTGTAAAGCAATGAAGAAATAAATGATTCGAAGAGAAGCACCCCCATCACCTGCAGCAGGATTCGGAAACAAGCCCATCGTCTCTGACGTCACACCGCTAGACCAACCCATCCACCGATCGGATTTTTCTCTGATATCGCTGCCAGCACGGACACAAGTCAACTACTCTCATATCTCGTTGCCAGCACGGACACAAGTCGCACTATCTCATATCTCGTTGCTTGCCAGCACGGACACAAGTCGCACTATCTCTCATATCTCGTTGCTGCCAGCACGGACACAAGTCGCACTACCTCTCATATCTCGTTGCTTGCCAGCACGGACACAAGTCGCACTATCTCTCATATCTCGTGCCAGCACGGACACAAGTCGCACTATCTCTCATATCTCGTTGCCAGCACGGACACAAGTCGCACTATCTCTCATATCTCGTTGCCAGCACGGACACAAGTCGCACTACCTCTCATATCTCGTTGCTTGCCAGCACGGACACAAGTCGCACTACCTCTCATATCTCGTTGCTTGCCAGCACGGACACAAGTCGCACTATCTCTCATATATCGTTGCCAGCACGGACACAAGTCGCACTATCTCTCATATCTCGTTGCCAGCACGGACACAAGTCGCACTATCTCTCATATCTCGTTGCAGCACGGACACAAGTCGCACTACCTCTCATATCTCGTTGCCAGCACGGACACAAGTCACACTACCTCTCATATCTCGTTGCCAGCACAGACACAAGTCGCACTACCTCTCATATCTCGTTGCCAGCACGGACACAAGTCGCACTACCTCTCATATCTCGTTGCCAGCACGGACACAAGTCGCACTATCTCTCATATCTCGTTGCCAGCACGGACACAAGTCACACTACCTCTCATATCTCGTTGCCAGCACGACACAAGTCGCACTACCTCTCATATCTCGTTGCCAGCACGGACACAAGTCACACTACCTCTCATATCTCGTTGCCAGCACGGACACAAGTCACACTACCTCTCATATCTCGTTGCCAGCACGGACACAAGTCGCACTACCTCTCATATAAATGAAGACGCCGAGTCCATTTTCCTTTCTCCCGAAAAAGACAATTTCCAGTTCCCCCATGTCAGCTCATCTTTGCAAACACATGTCGCCTTTCACATAAATTTAGTGTACAGGACACGAAGCAATTGGCTGAACGTACTTGACTAGGATCATGACCCCAGAAACAAGCCATTTGCATGGGGGAATTGTCAGTAATCTGCTCTAATCTCCAACTTCTCAAAGAGAAAGCTTCATTCCGCTTCTCCTGGCTATTTGTATAATCCCGGACTTAAGAGCTGCTTATTCAATAACGACAAAAATTCCCTCGCCTGTTAGCACCCTCAACGGATCCTCAGGGTATGCCTTTAATCAATGCTGGAGAAGGACTAGATGTACGCAGACTGATCGATGGTCGCGAGGAATATTAGCGAGGTCAACCTAGAACGCAAAGTCACTGGCGCGACCCTAATTGGCCATCTGTGCCGAGACGTCTGCCTGGGATGGTGGAAGGAATGGGATATTTGGGACATCAGACGATTCCTAATTCTAATTAATCTCTCGGTAATTAACTCGACGTGATCAGACCAATGATGCGTGACCAGAGTTGATGGTTTGTACTGGAACCCACCTTCCAGAACTGGTGGTTGCAATCAATGACATAGTGACACTGCAACGTCAATGTCTTAGTGGCATAGTCTCTTAGACTAGATTAGAGACTTAGTCTCTATGGACTCAAATAACAAGCCTTCTTCAACCTTTTCTAGCAACGACAAAAGCGTTTGTTGCGTTGTGTGTCAACGATTTTTTTAAACGGCGTCAATGACTCGAGTCATCCGAATTTGTCATCGTTGTTCTTAAGACAAGCTTTAAGCTTTCCCAAAAATGAGGAAGATACTGTGCAATATATTTTTGACAATAGAAACAAGAAAAAAAGTTCTTAAATGTTATGTAGAGGCAGTCTTAAATCTTAATCTTATGGATATGAATCATGGACAATAGGACAACCGACTAAGAACATCACTGGAGGCTGTAGAAATGTAATTTTGCAGAAGAATATTCAGAATACCATGGACAGCTAATGAAGAGTAATGATAACGTTCTGAAAGAGATCAAAGCAAAAAGAGTGCTAATATCCAATATTAGGAAGAAATAATCATCTTTTGGCGTTGTTATGAGAAGGGAAACATTTGAAATATATTGTGACAACTGGGAAAATTGAGGACGAGATAGAGGGAAGCAAAGCGAAACGATACCAGACAGCTTAAGACAATGGCTCGGCAGAAGGTCAACAACGGAAATGATAATAACTGTCGAATCGAAAGATGTGGAGAGACATGATCACCTACGCCAGCAGGCACAATACATGATGATGATGTTAAGACCGAAATTACTTTCCCACTTTCTACTCATTCGCTGAGAGCGCCTTGTCCTGGGTCACCCACTTGTGGGAGGTCCACAGGAAATCCAATTAGCTAAGTCGTGTTCTATATTGTCTGCTTTATACCCACTATTCTTTGTTACCTTCTAAACTGCTTTTGGATCTTAATACATTTCTCGTGTTCTGTGTGCCTTATTGTTGTTCTTTCTTTTTCTGAGGAAGGCATGTAAGCCGAAACGTCATTGTTGTGTATTGTTGCCTTATATAAAGCTGGCACTACACATTGTGTTTACTTCGATTCCTGGCCTCCAGCTGTACAGCAACATCGTAATTTGTGTTGCCCATTCCCTCGAACCCATGAGATTGGTCAGACTGTTTTCGGGGCACCCAAGTGGAGTGGGGTTTTAATCAGCTTTGCTTCAAATATTTTGATAACATGAATCAGCTATGAGTAGCTCACAGCTTATTATGTAGCCCCTGTGTATGTAGTCCTGTGTATGTAGCCCCTGTGCATGTAGCCCCTGTGTATGTAGCTCCTGTGTATGTAGCCCATCAAAAAGGAACTACACTATCATCAAGTGTACACATCTATGAGACGACATCATAGAACATCTTTTTTTTTCTTTCCTTCCTGGTAATCCTTTCTACATCGAGAGACCAGAGAGAGAGGAAATTGAAGCATTTGAAATGTATATTTATAGAAGAGTAGAAAGAATTTGATTGGGTTGGGGGGGGGGGGGGGGGACCAAATGATGAAGTCTTAAAACAACTAAACATGGAAAGACAACTACTAAACACAATTCAAACTAGACAATTGAAACTTTTGGGGCATGTTAAAAGACACAACAGCCTGCTAAAAGTAATTTTGAAAGGGAAAATACAAGGTGAATGTGACAGAAGCAGACCAAGACTAACATGGACGAGTAACATCAAAAGATGGACAAGTCGGCCTATGACAACCTGAACCATCAAAACAAGAGACACTGCTGAATGGCGCTCCATGGTAGCTAACCTTTGATGCGGAGACGGCAGCTAATGATAATGAATTTATACACGGCCAAAATGAAAGAAAACGAATACTTCATTTGTAAAGATAGGACGAATCCAAAACTACTCAACGCATAAATGTTGTAGAAGACACTTATTAGAGAAGTGAAAAGTTGAAGTGAATGCATAAATGTTGTAGAAGACACTTATTAGAGAAGTGAAAAGTTGAACTGAATGCATAAATGTTGTAGAAGACACTTATTAGAGAAGTGAAAAGTTGAACTGAATGCATAAATGTTGTAGAAGACACTTATTAGAGAAGTGAAAAGTTGAACGGAATGCATAAATGTTGTAGAAGACACTTATTAGAGAAGTGAAAAGTTGAACTCAACTGAACGATGCCAAGAATTAAGAAACCGTTCTACTGTAGCCACAAGAAGACAGAAAGGAAATAGAGGTCAACGAAGGAAAAGGAAATGGCGATAATGACACTTCCTACATGCTTATGTCAATAAACCGGAAAGCAGTTGCCTTTATTTCTTATTCTTGTATAAATACTCTCTCTAAAATGTTCGTAGAAAAAGTGGCAGACCATTCCTTGATTCAAGAATAATTAGTACCGGAAATCGCATATAAAATATTGTAATATCAAATTAATGCATGCTCCCGTCCCCTAACAAAACTCGTCACAGCATAACTCGTGATCCCGGTTTGAAAATGATGAATATTTCAACGATTTCCTAAATGCCCGCCAAAACTGAAAGTTTATCAATGAAGTGCTGGCGTGTTTGACATGAAACATCAACTTGGCGTCAGCGATGACTAATTCTCGTGCCGCGATGCTGAAAAAGCGTGAAATATTCTTACAACGGAAATGGTTGGATACGAGTAATGTAGCAACCGGAAACGTTGTTTCATTCATGAGGCGGTATCTCGGCCACAATGTCGTTCCTCGACTCCCACAGTTTCCATTTTTGTAACAGAAACCAGCCATCATTTCCGGTAACTACAACAAGCTTCCATATTTTAAACTTTTTAAAAAATAAAAAAAAATGCATGTAGCTGCACTTCCGGTATTAAATGCGCACACTTTCATGTATCCGTACTCTACCCTCCCAGTCCACACATTAAGACTCTACCCTCCCAGTCCACACATTAAGACTCTTCCCTCCCTCACTCCCTTTCCTGTCCACAAACACACATCCCAATGCTTTGTAATCCACGTACATTTTTTTCCCCACAGCTCAACACACATTTTCACGCACTCTAGCCCATTCACACGCACACACATTGGCTCACTCTCCGCCCCCACCCCTCTTCTCTGTCATATGTTTTGTTTTCTTTCTCACGTTTCCTTGACCCAATTGTATAACTTTGACGTTTGTAAAAAAAAAAATAAAGTACCCCCGTCACGCCAAGTGGCGTATAGGGAATATGGTGTTAGTGATCATAAATTTTACAGACCTTCAGCACAAAATTTTTGAGGTAATGTGGTCGGTATTACGCCTGTGTCGCTTTACTTTCCCAGAAAAAAATCCGCTACCCATTTAAGGCTGGGTAAACACAGAAGCCGTTGGTTGGGATCGAACCCTACCTCGTGTCCTTTGTATTCCAGTTCACTAACCACTGAGCTATCGCGGCTTCCTATTGACGTTTACACGTTATATATATATCGTGCCCTCTCTCTTTCTCTCTCTCTCAATTAGAGTCTACACACACACTCTTACCTCGTATAGACTTTAAACACATTCCCACACAATGTAGATTCCCAACGCAAAAACACTCCTACCTTCTTCAACACACACACCTTGTCGTTTATAACACACAAAACATACATCTATGCCGGGTAGTTTACACACAAAACACACACACACACATATACTACCACACCCACCCTCAACCACCACCTCATCCAAGGCACAGAGGCAAAGGGGCCGGAGGAATGGGGGGGGGGACGTATAAAATAGTGAGAGAGTTTGGGCAGGCGCAAGAGCGTTCTAAAAGTATACGTACATACAAGCACGTACATACAAGCACGTACATCAAATAATAGTAAAACAAAAGAAAACAACCGCTAGATTAGAGAAGATGTAGATATATTGGTTTAAACCCCTTACCAAAAGGACGTCAAAAGTGTATCTTTCGTTGGACTGCGTGCAGAACAAAACAAACGCCAGTTGATTAGACACCTCAAGTCTGATTAGCCAAGCGTGAGATAAGTAGGTCAATTAATAATTAGATCAGATCTAGATGAGGTTACAACTGGGTTATTTGTGGGTCCTCATTATTGCGCTCCGAACATGTCGAGAGGTACTCCCCTTCCTCACCCGCACTGTCCAGCGACTGACGACTCCAGTTCTGGTTTGGTTGATAAGTCATCCTTTATGCCCACTAGGTTTCTTGTTTCTAGCTATGCCCATCATAACTCGTACCTCTTTCATCTGAAGCGATAACGTGGACTCAGTGTTATCGAAGTCCTGTGCCCTTCTAGCATCTCGAAGGGCAATAATGACGTCCGCCTGATCCATTGGTTGACCGTCTTCGTCGGCGAAAGCACAGCTAGCCAACCTGTCCGCTCTTTCACTTCCCCGTACTCCCGCATGCACAGGAGCATAGATAAATGTGATTCTAAATATTTCTTACTTCTCCAATGATTCGACCCGCTGCCTGAACGCATACGGAGCCCGCCTCCGCTTTTCTTACCATACTCATCGAGTACAAACGTGGGTGTAGTCTTGTGACTGCAACTAGATGAATGCCCTGGTCACTGCCATCGTCGTGCTACTCGTGGTCATGACGTACGCACCACTGTCTTCCTCGACTATTCTGCCTGCCGAGCAAGTTCAAAGAAAGCATTCTTCAGCCTAAGGCTGGTCACGTCACCATACAGTTTGTCCCGATATGGCACAGATGATGGCTACAAGAACCTTCTCCGTTCATCATTTGTTGGTCGTGACTTTAGCAGGTGTTCAGCAGTCACTTTGTCTGTGCCACAGTCACATTCATCCGAGGTTCCTATCCTTAGGATGTTGAAAAGATGGAACTTCAATCTGCTGTGGCCTGTTCGGAGTCTATAAGTTGGTACATGTTCTTTTCTGTTGAGCTGGTGGTTGGCAATCACATAGACGGCCTAGTATTGCAGTACCTCTAGGAAGCAGACACGATCTATACATCCAGCAAAACTCGGGAAAACAAGCAATTGCAGTCTGCCACATCAACATTCATGTCTACGTGATAACAGTACACAACGTGGCACCAACAACGCCTGGCAGGTAGGGCAAATACAGGTCCGTGATGGAACCGACACTTTCTTACTTCAAAACAACAGCTAGTGAAAATAACAGCTAGAGAATAAAACAGGAAATGAAAATAACAAGAAAGATAACTGCTGAAAATGTGACGCAAAAACTGATGTACACTGTTCTGTGAAGGAATAACTTAGAGTTGTTTGACATTGGTACTTTAGTTCATTAGTCTGTGTGATTCCAGGAAGATAAAACATGGCTGGTGCTTTCATTAAACATTCAAAGTGATTACAAGAAGCTGTATTTACAAATTAAAAACTTTTTGTGGTTAAAAAATGAAAATTGCTTATTCTGAAACTCTCAAATTTACCAATATTTTATCTGTTTATCTTCTTCTCTTTTCTCTTTTCACTGATACCTAAAAGGTGTGGTTTATATCATGTGTCGTTCTTGTGCTGCTCGAATTGTCTGAATTAGTGATTTTCCTTTGTTGTTACATGTCTCTGTCACTGCATCTATCATCTTCTTCTGGGCTCTTGGTCTTTTTCCATGCATTCTCGAGAAGAACGCCCTTGATGGTGATTGGTGAGGATTCATTCTGACCAGGTGGCCAAACCATTTAAGTTGTTGTTGTTCTATATATTCTTGGCAGGGTTTTCTTCCTACCATTTTTCTTATCTGTTTATTATGTCCATTAATTACTAACATATCGTTTATACATAACTGTTTACTTTATGTAAAATAGTCGACGTTTTGTGTCTGCTTGAAACCACTTTCATAACATAACATAACTATAAGAACGAGTAGAATGTACTAGGCTCGGAGCATCTTCATCCATAAGCACTGCTAGATTGCCTATATAGATCTAGATCACTACTTTGAAATAGATAAATAAAAACAGCTGTGAACTAAGAAGAAAACGGCAACGAAAAAAAAATATAAAGAATACAAATAAGTTTAGAAAAAAAAAAGAGTCAAACAGATTTTAAATTATAGACTTTTTGTGAAAGAGCTTATTACAATGTCTGTCTCTTCATTACCACAATGAAAGGCCTTTGTGCAGAGAGAACAGTCCAGGCAGGTATTGACCTCACATTTTAATGAAACATCCATTAACAAACCAATAACAAAACTCCGTGCATTTAACATGAAGCAGGGAATCAATATGTTGGACAGAAATGAACACACAGAATCTAACTCGACAGTGTTCTCGGTCGATGTAGCAAAAGGGTTGCAAATATTACTCGCCATCAACGTGCATTGTGGGTTTTCTTTCAGAAATTACGTTCACAACATGCTTGACTCTCAAAAAGAACACTCCAGAATGACAATATACAAAATGGTATCATTATTTTCTGAGTGGGTTAAATATAGCCTCAAATATGCACAAGCATCATGTGCTAGGTCTTGTAGTTGTAGTTATTGTAAATTCGGCGGCTTTATTCATATTTGCAGCATTTAAAAAGCATGGGTTGCTCTGTTTTAATAGCCAGACTACCATCACGTCCTACGTCGCTCTTTACTCACTGCCTGTCTCGCTTACATGCATCAGGCCTTAATCTCAACGTGGTATAACTCTAGAGTATTTATGGGCGAATATGCTCAAAGTCTACTCTGTTCATTTGGGAAAATTACATTTCATGAGAATTGTTGTAAATAGGTCACACTATATGCAGTTGTGACGTATGCCAGCTTTATTGTGACGCGACATACACATGTGACGTATTCCAGCTAAATTGTGACATCACATACAAATGTGACGGTGACGCGTTCCAACTAAAATGAGACACCACATACAAATGTAACGTATTCCAGCTTAAATGTGACACCACATACAAATGTGACGTATTCCAGCTTAAATGTGACACCACATACAAATGTGACGTATTCCAGCTTAAATGAGACACCACATACAAATGTGACGTACTCCAGCTTAAATGTGACACCACATACAAATGTGACGTATTCCAGCTTAATTGTGACATCACATACAAATGTGACTTATTCTCCAGCGTACAAATGATAGATTGATTTCCAGAATGTTCTAGAACAATGATGAATTATTTCTTCCTAATATTGGATATTAGCTCTCTTTTTGCCTTGACCTCTTTCAGAACATTTTCAGTACTTTTCTTAGTTGTCCATGGTATTCTCAACATTCTTCTGTAAAACCACATTTCTACAGCCACCAGTGATTTTTTTGTCTGTTGCCGTATTGTCCACGATTTACATCCATATGTTTAAGACTGGCTCTACATAACATTTAAGAACTCTTTTTCCTGTTTCTATTGTTAAAAATAAATTGCACAGTATCTTCCTCATTTTTTGGAAAGTTGCTTTTGCCTGAACCATTCTGTATCTCACCTCTGTTGTACATCTAACCATCTAAGGTTAACATTATTCCCAAATATTTAAATTCATTTACGTTTTAATATTATTCCACCTGTCTTTATTGTGCATTGCGGTGAAGTCTCTTTCTTTGTTGCTACCATTACTTCCGTCTTTCTACTATTAAGGCGAGTCCTTTATTTTTGCTTTCTTTCACTATAAGGTCTAGCATTTCCTATAACTCATTTTCACTCTTAGCGATTAAGACTGTATTATCAACATATCATCATCATCATCATAATCAATATAGCTTAGATTATATTATGACCTCCGATTGTTATTCCAGGCATGTCCCTTATGGATGTTAAAATAAACTCACTATGCATATTAAATAAATCATGTGACAGCACCATTCTTTTTAAAGTTTACCTCAGCAATAATCACTTTTCGTTGTTCTGCTATTGACTGTCTCACGGTTTTGCTGTGAAAACAGCATAGAATACTGGGAGATTAGCAGATGTGTTTCATAGAATACTGGGAGATAAGCAGATGTGTTTCATAGAATACTGGGAGATTAGCAGATGTGTTTCATAGAATACTGGGAGATTAGCAGATGTGTTTCATAGAATACTGGGAGATTAGCAGATGTGTTTCATAGAATACTGGGAGATAAGCAGATGTGTTTCATAGAATACTGGGAGATTAGCAGATGTGTTTCATAGAATACTGGGAGATTAGCAGATGTGTTTCATAGAATACTGGGAGATTAGCAGATGTGTTTCATAGAATACTGGGAGATTAGCAGATGTGTTTCATAGAATACTGGGAGATTAGCAGATGTGTTTCATAGAATACTGGGAGATTAGCAGATGTGTTTCATAGAATACTGGGAGATAAGCAGATGTGTTTCATAGAGTAAAAAGCATAAATTACAACGACTGTGTTAGCTAAAGTAAATACAAACAAACATAGCATACAACAATTATATCTCATGAGGTAAAAAGCATGACATACAACAATATGTCAAAATGCATATAACGTACGACTTATTGTACAACTGTGTCTCATACAGGCACAGGAAGCAGCGGCGCCTCACAGCAGCAGAGCTGGAAGCTGTCAGCGATCCACAGCTGATGGCTTTCACCAGGATCGGTGAACCAGAAGCATCCAAACCCTACTCCACTTCCACGTAGTGCCCCCAGAAACAGAGTAACCTGTCTAGTCTGGCCAAGCGAGCATGGATCGAAGAGGGAAGACAATCCGGTACTCAAAAATAACATGCTGAAGTCGAATGTTTTGGGCCGAATGGAGCAAATATCACAGTTCTACTGCAAACTATAACTCAATCTACGACCACTTAACGTCCTTCTAAGGACGGATGACGAAGATCAATCCTTTTAGCAGTCATCGGGTGAACGACAGAAAGAATGAAAGATTCAGGCAAACATCGTAACATACAACAATTGTCTCCCTTAAAGAAAAGAACTCATATATAACAATTATGACATATATAAAGTACAAATACTAAACATATAACAACAGTCTCATAAAGAAAAGAACTCACATACAACAAGTGTGTCTCAAAGAAAAAAAACTCAGATACAATTATAACCAATTAAGAAAAAGACCGTAACATACAACATTTGTGTCTCATACATTCAAGTGGGAAGGCAACCCGGGGCTGGGGGCCTCGGTAGCCTAGTTGGGAGAACCACCCGACTGGACTACCGACGTTCGGACAACCCGTGTTCGATTCCCGCTGGTAGCAGTGTGAGTTGTACTCGTGGTTGGAAAAAAAAAATACCCCCACGGTCGACCCATCCGTTGGCAGAAATGGGTACCAGGGTATTACCCTGGGAAGGTGAGGAATGTCGCTTCGCATCTGAGTTTCAATGCTTGAGGCGACACTATACATAAATCTCCGAACATTTCTGGAGAGGCGGCCGAGCACATATGGGTGTACACTCGCGTGCTAAGACGCCGGTTCAAGTCTCGTACTTTACCTTTACCTTTACATTCAAGAGACGTAACATACAACAATTGTATCTATAAAAAAAATACATAACAAAGAAATTAATTTCTGTAATTGTTATTAAGCTCGACGCTCCGCCATTTGATTAAAGCCCGTGTCAGTACGATCCATCAATTTTTGATTTTCTTGTCCCACATCCTCTTGACTCTCACAACAGTTGCAGCACGTCCATCTTCCCCAGACTAATATCATGTTATCAATGATAAGTTGCGGTAAAGGTTACAGGTTAAAGGTTGCAGGCTGTGGAAACTCTCTAAACCTCAATATCTAATAAACAGTGACGAATGTCTTGTAATATATAACGTCGTAGTGTGGGTGATACACAACGTCGTAGTGTGGGTGATACACAACGTCCTAGTGGGGGAGTGATACACAACGTCGTAGTGGGGGACTGATACACAACGTCGTAGTGGGGGACTGATACACAACGTCGTAGTGGGGAGTGCAGTATTTAGCTTTACTGCACTGGGCTACATTATTTGAAGCTTGGGGATGTGAAAGCACTCAGCTCTATCTTTGTGCTATTACCGACATAGGTCAGTTGGTTACACATCGTGTTTCCATATGGATAGAGTGGAGGAAGTCGCGTTGGAATTGAACCGCTACCACTTGTAAATAGTTCTCTAACCACTGTAATGTTGGCCTCTAGCTATAGCAAAACCATGGGGACGCTACAGATTTTCGTTACCTTGTGGCAAAGTCATTGGAATTGGACAAAAGAAGTCGTGTGCTTTATAAGCGTGCGCACACCTGACATTGTTACAATTTTTATCTCTCACTGTTACAATTTTACCTGTCATTTTCAGAATTTTACCAGCCACTGCTACAATTTTACCACCCACTGTTACAATTTTACCAGCCACTGCTACAATTTTACCACCCACTGTTACAATGTTACCAGCCACTGCTACAATTTTATCACCCACTGCTACAATTTTACCAGCCACTGCTACAATTTTACCAGCCGCTGTTACAATTTTATCACCCACTGTTACAATTTTAAAAATGAGAACGTCAATAAAACAGCTGAGACTTCAACCATCAAACACTCAATAAGCACAAAGCAGATGTCCGAGCACGTAATGGGCAGATGTCCGAGCACGTAATGGGCAGATGTCCGAGCACGTAATGGGCAGATGTCCGAGCACGTAATGGACAGATGTCCGAGCACGTAATGGGCAGATGTCCGAGCACGCAATGGGCAGATGTCCGAGCACGTAATGGGCAGATGTCCGAGCACGTAATGGACAGATGTCCGAGCACGTAATGGGCAGATGTCCGAGCACGTAATGGACAGATGTCCGAGCACGTAATGGGCAGATGTCCGAGCACGTAATGGGCAGATGTCCGAGCACGTAATGGGAATGAAGTTGATTTCATTTCGACCTCCCCCAATCTGACATCGATGATAAGGTATACACCAAATATGAGATGGGCAGAAGACACAACATAATTGCCAGCGATATGGGCTCACATTTCGAAGTTCGATTACTTTTGATGAAAAGAAGAAAATAAATTCCAATTTTAATTAGCAGAAGAATGAATTCAGTTAGAGTTTCTAGTCATTACTTAATTATACCATTATTTTTAAACTTCACATTCTTGTAATTAATTAAGTTTCACCTGCGGGATGTGACATGGTTACAAAGCAATAAAAAATGTATTTTTGGAACAGCAAACAATATAATTAGACATAAATTATGTGTGCTGTCAAGCGGAAGACATCCACACCTGATGGAAGTTTGCGACTTTGTGGATTGCTCCAACGGTAGTGGGTGACAAAAGATTGCACAAGGAGATAACTCAGACAGCATGTGACGGCACACTTATCTCCCTCAGAAGGAAAGTGGAGGAAAGCGAAAACCGGACGTAGAAGTAACGAACCGCCCTCTTTAAATCTCCAACCACCCTGAGGGCACAAGGGTCGCGATCCCGTCATAGATTACGTATCTAATTTGCATCTTCCTGTCTCCGTTCTCGTCCTGATGTGAGCACGGACCAACTACCACACCACGAAACAGGGAACCCAAACAGCGGTGACTTCAATTTACTTAAACATGGCCTGTGGATTTGTCCTGGTCTCGGAGTTTGCTCGGGGACCGGCCTGAGATGTATTTGTCGGGCTTTGCCCGAACTCGTCGTGTACACACAGATAGGCGAGTGCTTCCTCTCTCCGTGCTCTGCTCAGTGTTTTGGCGGACAGCCTAGTAATGACTAATGCTACAGACACACGCAAACAATGAACCCTTTAAACGCCTGTGACAGGAGAAACCATGTAACGTAATGGACGGAATAGTTCACTCAAATGCCAGAGTGGCAAAGTGGAAGGTGCGTTAGCATCACGATTTGGTGATCAGGAGTTCCTTCACAAAACAAGATATACTCAAACATGCGACAAATAATAATAAATGAACATTGCTGTAGAGGGAAACTTCCGAATCTAGAGATCAACGAATCAGTTCAGCGGTAGAAGTATATTTAGAATATTCGGACATCACAAATAATCAATAGAAGAGAAAAAAAACAGAACAATAGACAGGGAACAGGCAAATAATTGCTGTACTACGGTAAAGCTGGCAGTATTGGTAACAATAGACAGGGAACAGGCAAATAATTGTTGTGCTACGGTAAAGCTGGCAGTATTGGTAACAATAGACAGGGAACAGGCAAATAATTGCTGTGCTACGGTAAAGCTGGCAGTATTGGTAACAATAGACAGGGAACAGGCAAATAATTGCTGTACTACAGTAAAGCTGGCAGTATTGGTAACAATAGACAGGGAACAGGCAAATAATTGCTGTGCTACGGTAAAGCTGGCAGTATTGGTAACAATAGACAGGGAACAGGCAAATAATTGCTGTGCTACGGTAAAGCTGGCAGTATTGGTACCAATAGACAGCCGAAGCAGGGTCGAACTCGTACTCCCTGACGCAGCACCTTGACACGAGAAACACAGGCAACAGAACACGGCCAACTATGCAACCTAAAAAAGTTGATATCACTGGTGAAGTCTTTAACGCCCGAGTACTCATAACTGTAGTATAGGATTACGAACACAACTCGGGAAGAAATTGTGTATCTATGTTCCCATTAATAGAAAGTATCTCCCTGATATTATAAAAAAAAAGTAAAGTACCCCCGTCACGCCAAGTGGCGTATAGGGAATATGGTGTTAGTGACCATAGGTTTTACAGACCTTCAGCACATGATTTTTGGGGTAATGTGGTCGGTATTACGTCCGTGCCGCTTTACTTTCCCAGAGAAAATCCGGTACCCATTTAAGGCTGGGTGAACCCCGAAGCCGTCGATTGGGATCGAACCCTACCTCTTGCCCTTTGTAGTCCAGTTCACTAACCACTGAGCTATCGCGGCTTCCTATTCAGGGATTGTGGGTAATAAAAATTGCTGGTAGATATTAGATAGTGAGAGGGAAAAATGAGATGAATATTGTGGATGTTTGTCAAGATGGCAGCTAATTATGCTTAACAGTGAGTCAGCGAAAAGTATGTCTTTCCCCTTTTACGCCCGATCCCATGCATTTGTTTGTCAATTATCGTGATAAGATCGTTTCTACGCGTTTTTACTCAAACAATAGAAAGTGTACGTGACAACTAAACCTTTCATTATAAAAAATTAGTAGCAATATTTGTTTGTGAAATGTTGTCTAGGTAGCAGCATGTATCCAACTCTTTTCGAGTTATCATTACTGTTAACCATATAGGGTATTCTAGTTAACCATATAGGGTATTCTAGTTAACCATATAGGGTATTCTAGTTAACCATATAGGGTGTTCTAGTTAACCATATAGGGTATTCAAGTTAACCATATAGGGTATTCAAGTTAACCATATAGGGTATTCTAGTTAACATTTCCTGCTCCATGTTTTTATAGACAACAGTTCGACAAAGTTATGTGTCTTGTAGAAGACGTGCACAGTTCTTCACTTTCGTTGTTCTGCCTCTGCTGGCGACAACGTTGGTGAGTCTAGTCTCAGAGCCATCGCGGAAGACGATACAGGATCGCTGTCAGTTCTAATTAACTGATCTGACACCGGCAGCCAGCTTTGAGTCGCTGACAGCTTCCAATATCCGCGCTGCCCGGCGTCTTGACCTCACTTATATTGAGATCAGGTGTCAATATCGGAAAACATCCAATCACTCGACACCGGATCTGAGTGCGACATTTTGTAATCAAGAGGCTAGAGCCGCAACTTCAACATCGAGGCGATCTTGATGTCGGCCGGTCAAGATGGCGGTTCAATTGCTCCGTTTCACGCGGCTGATCCTTAGCGACGCTATAGCCTATGCCATCTTCGATCGATTCCGTATTACGAGGACATCAAACCATGATCTAATAGATGGACTCTGATAAGTCCTTAGTTACTGAACGGTAACTCTGAAGTCCTTAGTTACTGAACGGTAACTCTGAAGTCCTTAGTTACTGAACGGTAACTCTGAAATCCTTAGTTACTGAACGGTCACTCTGAAGTCCTTAGTTACTGAAGGTAACTATGAAGTCCTTAGTTACTGAACGGTAACTCTGAAGTCTTTAGTTACTGACGGTAACTCTGAAGTCCTTAGTTACTGAACGGTAACTCTGTTAGTTACTGGACGGTAACATGCGTTTATAAGAAGACGAAAGAGCGCAACAAATTGAACGCATCAAAATAAATGTAAATATACCACGGTTTATTGCGATTTTTGGGGGTCATGTTAAAAAATACAGTAGCCTACTAAAAGGTAATCTTGGAAGGGAAATTACAAGGTAACAGAGGCAGACCATGAATAACATAGATGAGTAACATCAAAAGATGGACAAACCAGCCTATGACAACCTGCACCATCAAAGCAAGAGACAGAGAGGAATTACGCTCCATGGTAGCCAACTTCGATGCGGAGACGGCACTCGATGCAGGTGAGGTTACGGTAACGTAATTACACGCAATATTTGACCTATTTATAGCTGGTCGGGAGCAGGTTGTTGTCGTCGATACACCAGGCCAAGTATGTCAGTGCGAATTGAAAATAGAAATTGCTGGTCCTTGTACACAAATATCCATGACCTAATTAAGCCAGGTACCCATTTTCAGCTGGGACGACTGTGGTGGGTCCGACTGGTATTGATCTGGAAAACACAAAACGCCATGTCAGGGAGCTAACAGCTCTCTTTCGTGCTAAAACTGTCCCGGAAATGACTCTCTCTTTAACCATTTAAACCCATACTGAAAATTGCTCGCCTTACAACTAAAACCGTACCTTAAATTACTCTCCTTACAACTAAAACCGTACCTTAAATTACTCTCCTTACAACTAAAACCGTACCTTAAATTACTCTCCTTACAACTAAAACCGTACTTTAAATTACTCTCCTTACAACTAAAACCGTACCTTAAATTACTCTCATTACAACTAAAACCGTACCTTAAATTACTCTCCTTACAACTAAAACCGTACCTTAAATTACTCGCATTACAACTAAAACCGGGGTGTCCGGTTAGCGCAATCGATAGGCGGTTGGCTTACCACGGCAACAGCCGGGGTTCGTACCCTGGCGAGGACACCTGGGTTTTACTAATTCCCTAAAAATTAGTGGGAGCCGCGATAGCTCAGTGGTTAGTGAACTGGACTACTACGGACAAGGGGTAGGGTTTGATCCCAACCGACGGCTCCGGGTTCACCCAGCCTTAAATGGGTACCGGATTTTTTCTGGGAAAGTAAAGCAGCACGGGCGTAATACCGACCACATTACCCCAAAAATCATGTGCTGAAGGTCTGTAAAATATAGGGTCACTAACACCATATTTCCCTATACGCCACTTGGCGTGACGGGGGGGTACTTTACTTTTTTTTTTTACAACTAAAACCGTACCTTAAATTACTCTCCTTACAACTAAAACCGTACCTTAAATTACTCTCCTTACAACTAAAACCGTACCTTAAATTACTCTCCTTACAACTAAAACCGTACCTTAAATTACTCTCCTTACAACTAAAACCGTACCTTAAATTACTCTCCTTACAACTAAAACCGTACCTTAAATTACTCTCCTTACAACTAAAACCGTACCTTAAATTACTCTCCTTACAACTAAAACCGTACCTTAAATTACTCTCATTACAACTAAAACCGTACCTTAAATTACTCTCATTACAACTAAAACCGTACCTTAAATTACTCTCCTTACAACTAAAACCGTACCTTAAATTACTCTCCTTACAACTAAAACCGTACCTTAAATTACTCTCCTTACAACTAAAACCGTACCTTAAATTACTCTCCTTACAACTAAAACCGTACCTTAAATTACTCTCCTTACAACTACAACCGTACCTTAAATTACTCTCATTACAACTAAAACCGTACCTTAAATTACTATCCTTACAACTAAAACCGTACCTTAAATTACTCTCCTTACAACTAAAACCGTACCTTAAATTATTCTCCTTACAACTAAAACCGTACCTTAAATTACTCTCCTTACAACTAAAACCGTACCTTAAATTACTCTCCTTACAACTAAAACCGTACCTTAAATTACTCTCCTTACAACTAAATTTCCGTACTGGAAATTGTTATTCTTACAACTAAACCCGTACTGGAAATTACTTTCTTTACCACCTTTGAAAACGCAAATTCTCATCAAACGATCCAAAATTGTGCCCCCGCCCACCCCACAACAATTACCCACCAGCAGCTTCTTAATTCCATAATTTATTTCAGTTGCGATTGCATTTTTTGTATATTTTATTTAGAATAATTACTTTCCTTTGCTGCATCAGCAATTTATTCATCGATTTGTAATTAACTGTTGTCTCCAAAAACTGATGAATGTTCAGCGATTACAGCGAACATCAGCGTCACTGCTGTATTGATGGCTTGAGAAGCATTAAGAGATGAATGTTGCGCTCTGGAAATACGTCATTATCGAAATAAAACAAAAAATGGAGATTCACAGCAGTCAATATTTGATAAATAGACAAGAGCTTCATTTCACAAGGCATGCAATATTGATATGAAGGTCTTTCTCATTCCCTCTTTTATTTATTTTTTTTTTCATTTTAAATCGTCCGATGATAACATTGCGATCACCGAAATGAAATGTGTCAGAAGAATGGCAGGAAACAGCTTAAGGGACAGAGTAAGAAACACTGACCTGAGGAGGAAACTCGAAATTGAACCAGCCATCGAATACATAAAGAAACAACAGATAAATTGAGTTCGGCCGCATAACAAGACAAAAAGAATTAACAATGACTCAAAGAGCCATAAACAAACGCTACGAAAACGCCAGATTAAGAGGAAGACCGAGAAAGAGATGGATAAAGGGAATACTAGAGTCACTAGGAGGAATAACGTCAGAAGAGGCCAACAGAAGAGCAAAGAATCGCAGATTGTATCTCCCCTCGACGCCAACGGCAATAGAGGAAGGATAGAAGAAGATGCTAACATTGACACACAAGACAAATGAGATTTTTTTGGACACGTTAAAAGACATAACAGCCTACTAAAAATAAGCTTGGAACGGAAAATACAGGGTAATAGAGGCAGGTGCTTGCCAAAACTAACATGGACGAGTAACATCAAAAGATGGACAAATCAGCCTATAACAATCTACACCATCAAAGCAAGAGATAGTGCGGACTGGCGCTCCATGGTAGCCAACCTTCGATGCGGAGACGGCACTCAATGATGATGATGATGATGATGATGATGATGATGATGATAACATTCCATTCATTGTCCGCTCTTTCAGGGTGTTACGGCAACGCTGTTGCGTTGTGTCGTGGGGTGTGCAACAAGCTGTGATAACTGCGGCGGAATTTGGTTCAACGTATCTTACTTTGGAACAGTATTTTGGGGACGACAAAAGAATCCCTCTTCAATCCCACTCGCTTGACCATCCTCGGTTTGTCTGTCGCTTCACCATCCTCGGTTTGTCTGTCGCTTCACCATCCTCGGTTTGTCTGTCGCTTCACCATCCTCGGTTTGTCTGTCGCTTCACCATCCTCGGTTTGTCTGTCGCTTCACCATCCTCGGTTTGTCTGTCGCTTCATCATCCTCAGTTTGTCTGTCGCTTCACCATCCTCGGTTTGCCTGTCACTTGACCATCCTCGGTTTGTCTGTCGCTTCACCATCCTCGGTTTGTCTGTCGCTTCACCATCCTCGGTTTGTCTGTCGCTTCATCATCCTCAGTTTGTCTTTCGCCTGACCATCCTCAGTTTATATGTCGCTTCACCATCCTCGCTTTGTCTGTGGCTAGATCATACTTGGTTTGTCTGTCGCTTCACCATCCTCGGTTTGTCTGTCGCTTCACCATCCTCAGTTTGTCTGTCGCTTCACCATCCTCAGTTTGTCTGTCGCTTCACCATCCTCAGTTTGTCTGTCGCTTCACCATCCTCAGTTTGTCTGTCGCTTCACCATCCTCGGTTTGTCTGTCGCTTCACCATCCTCAGTTTGTCTGTCGCTTCACCATCCTCGGTTTGTCTGTCGCTTCACCATCCTCAGTTTGTCTGTCGCTTCACCATCCTCAGTTTGTAAGTCCCTTGAGCCATCGCGGAGGATTTCGATTTGCGTTTTGATCTGCTTCTGTTCAAATGATCAAGCAGTCAGCTATGAGTCGTCTGTATATTTAATAACAGTTTCAATATGTTTTCTTTTCCATCTTGATAAACTATCAACCTCAAAACCATACTTCCGATCCATATGTATTATTCAAAAGACCAACCACATAAACTAAGACCGTTTCTGCCACACAGCTCTCACTACGCCACAAATGTGTTTATTTCCCGGTGTTTGATAAACTTATTACATTTCCACTTAAGTGTTTTTAACTCTGCACTCTTATCGGGAAATCATTCATCCTTCTTTAAGCAAGATCTGTCAGAATGTTAACGCTTATATAATTCAAGTAGAACAGATTAGTTTCAATTAACGTCTTGTATACAGTGGGATTCTGATTACCTAAAGTTTATTACAAAATAAACATAAAAAGATATTAAGCAGCTAAACATACAGAAAGATGAAACAAACTACGAAGTTTCGGCAAAAGTCTTCATCGGATACAGCTAAGTGTTTATTGTTATGTTTCCTGCAGCTCTACTCGAGGTCTCGCATATTTAACATGTACATTTATATGTTTTTTTTAATGTTGGTGTTTAAGCGCATATTTAATATTTTAATTTTATATATTTTTATGTTGATGTTTATCTAAAACATCTAAAGTCACATTCTTCCGAATCCGCAACATTTTAAATCTTCAAATGGACTGTATCACTACACACCTGCTAGCGATTTCAAGCCACATATCGCTGATGTATATCATGATATATGCTAATTAAAGAGCAAATGTTATCCATTACCTATACAACAGCACTCATTTCACCTGTTTTGAATTCAACTTTCCAGCAGGTTTCCGAGTGAATTGACACGACGTTGAGTTGTAAGCAAGACTTGTTCCCTATTTTACGCTTTCACTGATTCAAATAACTCGGGTCTGATATTGCGTTAGGTAAGACTCGATCATGCCTCGATCGATTTCTAAACTGCCTTGTAGGCACCGAGATTCTCAAAGACCACACAGCAGGTTTTGAGTTACTTTGGTGAAAATGGAAAGCCCCTGTAGACGAACCCCAATGATCTAGGTAACTGTTTGAATCATCATTATCATCATAGAGTGCCGTCTCCGCAACGAAGGTTGGCTACCATGGAGCACCATTCCACTCTGTCTCTTGCCTCGATGGTGCAGATTGTCACAGGCTGACCTTTCCATCTTTTGATGTTAATCGTCCATGGTAGTCTTGGTCTGCATCTGCCTCTTTTACCTTGTATTTTTCCTTCCAATATTACTTTTATTAGGGTGATGTGTCTTTTATCATGCCCCAAAAATTTTATTTGTATTGTTTGAATTGTGTTTAGTAGTTCTATTTTCGTTTTTAGTTGTTTTAAAACTTCATCGTTTGTTTTCTTTTCTTTCCATCTAATTCCTCTTATTCTTCTATAAATCCACACTTCAAAGGCTTCAAATTAATGTTCTATTTTCTTGTCTAATGTCCATGTTTCTGCACTATACATGAATATTAAGAAGATGTAATAATTTGCTATTCTTAGTTTTAGCCCTGATGTTATTTGTTTTGATGTTAGTATACTTTTCATGACATTAAAATTACTTTTTCCCATACCTATTCTTTTGTTTATTTCAGTTGTACATTTTCCATCACTGGTTATAGTATGTCCAAGGTAGTTGTAGTTCTGAACTGTCTCCAGGTCTATTCCTTCAACTTTGATATTTATTTGTAGGTCTTGAGAATTTTCTTTGTTTATGATCATAGTTTTAGTCTTTTTGATATTCATATCTAATCCATATATTTTGCTTGTCATGTTTATTTCATGAAGTAATTGTTGTAGATCTTAAGGATTTTCTGCTAGTAGAACAGTATCATCAGCATATCTTAGGTCATTGATTATCTTTCCATTAATTTGTAGGCCTGGTATCTCTGAGGTGTTTTTAAAGATTTGCTCAGTGTATAAATTGAACAAGCTTGGTGATAGGATGCATCCTTGTCCTACTCCTCGTTTTATATCAATGGGTGTAGAGCTCATTGTTATATTTTATTATTATTATTTATTATTCTGTTTTATTACAGAGATCTATCCTGTTTTTGTTTACAGAACCATCAAATACACGGGGAGAGTCCATGATCACTTCTATAGAACGTAACAATTTCAGCAGAGTGCGTGAACTTCGTAAAACCGAAGGCGAGAGAGAGAGAGTTCATCAACAGATTGATTTATTATACTGGTATCAAATAAGCCATTACAATTAGATCTGGTACCCTCAAACCTATTATACCTGTACCCAATGATCTAGTACACCTGTACCCAATGATCTAGTACACCTGTACCCAATGATCTAGTACACCTGTACCCAATGATCTAGTACACCTGTATCCAATGATCTATTTCTTACACCACCATCTAATGATCTTCCGATTACATCTCTACCCAAAGATCTCATATTTCACTTGTCTCCAAACGACCTACCAATTATATCTGTTACCTACGATTTACCTAGTACACATGTATTAAACGATTTACCTATTACACCTGTATCCAACGACCAAGCTATTACACATGTATCCAACGACCAAGCTATTACACATGTATCCAACGACCAAGCTATTACACATGTATCCAACGACCTAACTATTACACCTGTATCCAACGACCAAGCTATTACACATGTATCCAACGACCAAGCTATTACACATGTATCGAACGACCAAGCTATTACACATGTATCCAACGACCAAGCTATTACACATGTATCCAACGACCAAGCTATTACACCTGTATCCAATGACCAAGCTATTACACATGTATCGAACGACCAAGCTATTACACATGTATCCAACGACCAAGCTATTACACCTGTATCCAACGACCAAGCTATTACACATGTATTCACAGAACAGCCCGCTGCACCTAAATCCAACAATCTACATACAGTATCACGTGCACACACTCTGAATAGAAATCGCTGCGAGTAGGTCTAATACAAACACATTAAGAGCGGCAGGGAAGAGGAGAGGGGGGGGGGGGTACACTAGGTGCTGAATGTAAGAAATGAAGACACGTGGTCTAGACAAAACGAGTGAATGCAGTAAAAAAGTTGAAGCGGCGATTAAGACACGAGAAGTTAGCGGAACAAAACTGGTACAATACGCTTGAGACACGCCAGAGGTATTATTGTCAACGTGTCGCTTTCCCTCGCGGAGACTATCAACTCTTTCAGTGACCATTCGTCTTTTGAGCGTCTGAGGGTGAAGTTGACCCCCTGGACGTTTCATGATTAGCCGTCAGAGCTGGCATTGGTTGGCGGGGATCGCTTCAGACTTGTCTTTTGTGTGTGTCCTCGAAGGTCAAGGTCACAGCTGTAGGTTCATTCGTTCATCCGTGGAAGTTTGGAGTATCGGGTACGCGTTGGAGTTGACACGTGACCTCGCTTGGAGACTTGGCGGCTGGCATGGCCTTCTTAGGACAACTTAACCCACATTTTTTAAAGTTAGCTATGTAGGATTAGTTTAATGTATTCACATATCTGTGTGTGTTGTTTATTTGTTCCTGCTGAAGGCCTATTGAGCCGAAACGTCGTTCAAATTTGTGTCATCTATCAATCACATAAAGCTTTTACCATACCATTTTTGTCTATAATTTGTTCAATTCTCCCTAAACCAAATAGTTCGTGAGTCTGTCCTGGGTATGTGGGGACGGGTTAGAGAGATCTAGTACGTGCGGTATTGGAGAGAGAATAGTCTAATAGTTTCTCTGCGGGAGTGAAGTGAAGGAGGCAATAGTTTGTATCAAAGTTATCAAACTTTCCTTCACTACGGACCCCTATTAAATATGTCCTGAATAAGACTTCAACTCAAGATTTCTACTTTTACAATTTATTTTACTTTGTGTTTTCATTCATTCATTCATTTATTCTCTCTCTCCATTTAGCTAAATAATATCACACTATTCCTCAAGTCTTCGCGGACTCCCTGTGACGTCTCAGCAGACCCCTATAAGAAAAGGCGGCGTAGGGCTACGCTAGAGCTAATCTCAAGTTGGTTAAGCTACTATGTACGGTCTCACGAAGCTAGTCTATGTAGTTGGTCTCACGAAGCTAGTCTATGTAGTTGGTCTCACGAAGCTAGTCTATGTAGTTGGTCTCACGAAGCTAGTCTATGTAGTTGGTCTCACGAAGCTAGTCTATGTAGTTGGTCTCACGAAGCTAGTCTATGTAGTTGGTTCACGAAGCTAGTCTATGTAGTTGGTCTCCTGAAGCTAGTCTATGTAGTTGGTCTCCTGAAGCTAGTCTATGTAGTTGGTCTCCTGAAGCTAGTCTATGTAGTTGGTCTCCTGAAGCTAGTCTATGTAGTTGGTCTCCTGAAGCTAGTCTATGTAGTTGGTCTCCTGAAGCTAGTCTTTGTAGTGGTCTCACGAAGCTAGTCTATGTAGTTGGTCTCCTGAAGCTAGTCTATGTAGTTGGTCTCACGAAGCTAGTCTATGTAGTTGGTCTCACGAAGCTAGTCTATGTAGTTGGTCTCACGAAGCTAGTCTATGTAGTTGGTCTTCTGAAGCTAGTCTATGTAGCTGGTGTCCTGAAGCTAGTTCATGTAGCTGGTCTCCTGAAGCTAGTCTATGTAGCTGGTGCCCTGAAGCTAGTCTATGTAGCTGGACCCCTGAAGCTAGTCTATGTAGCTGGTGTCCTGAAGCTAGTTCATGTAGCTGGTCTCCTGAAGCTAGTTCATGTAGCTGGTGTCCTGAAGCTAGTCTATGTAGTTGGACCCCTGAAGCTAGTCGAGTGATTGCTCTGGAGCATGTATGTTGGGAGGGTGGAGATAGTCTGTTTAGTGGTCTCTCAGAGATATCAGTCAATTTGACGCTCTCTGGTGCGCTAGTGTGGTGCTCTGTCTGGGGAACACGCGCTTATAATGCATTTTTTTTTAATTCTTACCTTTTGTTTCAAACTGGGTATGCACTTTTTTTACTTTCGTTTCTTGTTTCAAACTTTCAGTATTTTCAATTTCCGGTAGTGGTGCAACTCAACGTCTTTAAATAAAAATCACTGGCTGATTAATTATTCATTAGCCTAGAGTTGTTGCCTTTATTGAACTATCTAAACTGTTTGATTGGCTACATAAATGGAGAAGACATCGTGACTATTAAGCCATACAATAGTGACAAATGGACTAGGAATAGACAAATTATTGCGCCACACGAAGGACTAGAAACAGACAGATAACTGCACCACATGATGGACTAGGAATAGACAAATAATTCCGGCACATGATGGAATAGTCTTCTGATGTCAATGTTCAGTCTAAAGTGTGGATTGTAAGAATGTTGGAGAGGAAAGAGGTGATCGAACAAGATTTCAATACATGATAGTAACGAAAACCAGAAGAAAGAGGGAAAGACAGGCAGAGAGAGAGTGGAAAGTGGGGAGGTGGTAACTAAAAGACAGGCAGAGAGACAGAGTGGAAAGTGGGGAGGTGGTGTAACTAAAAGACAGGCAGAGAGACAGAGTGGAAAGTGGGGAGGTGGTAACTAAAAGACAGGCAGAGAGACAGAGTGGAAAGTGGGGAGGTGGTAACTAAAAGACAGGCGGAGAGAGTGGAAAGTGGGGAGGTGGTAACTAAAAGACAGGCAGAGAGAGAGTGGAAAGTGGGGAGGTGGTAACTAAAAGACAGGCAGAGAGAGTGGAAAGTGGGGAGGTGGTAACTAAAAGACAGGCAGAGAGAGAGTGGAAAGTGGGGAGGTGGTAACTAAAAGACAGGCAGAGAGAGTGGAAAGTGGGGAGGTGGTAACTAAAAGACAGGCAGAGAGAGTGGAAAGTGGGGAGGTGGTAACTAAAAGACAGGCAGAGAGAGTGGAAAGTGGGGAGGTGATAACTAAAAGACAGGCAGAGAGAGTGGAAAGTGGGGAGGTGGTAACTAAAAGACAGGCAGAGAGAGAGTGGAAAGTGGGGAGGTGGTAACTAAAAGACAGGAAGAGAGAGAGTGGAAAGTGGGGAGGTGGTAACTAAAAGACAGGCAGAGAGAGAGTGGAAAGTGGGGAGGTGGTAACTAAAAGACAGGCAGAGAAAGAGTGGAAAGTGGGGAGGTGGTAACTAAAAGACAGGCAGAGAGAGAGTGAAAGTGGGGAGGTGGTAACTAAAAGACAGGCAGAGAGAGTGGAAAGTGGGGAGGTGGTAACTAAAAGACAGGCAGAGAGAGTGGAAAGTGGGGAGGTGGTAACTAAAAGACAGGCAGAGAGAGAGTGGAAAGTGGGGAGGTGGTAACTAAAAGACAGGCAGAGAGAGAGTGGAAAGTGGGGAGGTGGTAACTAAAAGACAGTCAGAGAGAGTGGAAAGTGGGAGGTGGTAACTAAAAGACAGACAGAGAGAGAGTGGAAAGTGGGGAGGTGGTAACTAAAAGACAGGCAGAGAGAGTGGAAAGTGGGGAGGTGGTAACTAAAAGACAGGCAGAGAGAGTGGAAAGTGGGGAGGTGGTAACTACAAGACAGGCAGAGAGAGAGAGAGAGTGGAAAGTGGGGAGGTGGTAACTAAAAGACAGGCAGAGAGAGTGGAAAGTGAGGAGGTGGTAACTAAAAGACAGGCAGAGAGAGTGGAAAGTGGAGAGGTGGTAACTAAAAGACAGGCAGAGAGAGTGGAAAGTGGGGAGGTGGTAACTAAAAGACAGGCAGAGAGAGTGGAAAGTGGGGAGGTGGTAACTAAAAGACAGGCAGAGAGAGTGGAAAGTGGGGAGGTGGTAACTAAAAGACAGGCAGAGAGAGTGGAAAGTGAAGAGGTGGTAACTAAAAGACAGGCAGAGAGAGAGAGAGAGAGAGTGGAAGTGGGAGGTGGTAACTAAAAGACAGGCAGAGAGAGAGTGGAAAGTGGGGAGGTGGTAACTAAAAGACAGACAGAGAGAGAGTGGAAAGTGGGGAGGTGGTAACTAAAAGACAGGCAGAGAGAGAGAGAGTGGAAAGTGGGGAGGTGGTAACTAAAAGACAGGCAGAGAGAGTGGAAAGTGGAGAGGTGGTAACTAAAAGACAGGCAGAGAGAGTGGAAAGTGGGGAGGTGGTAACTAAAAGACAGGCAGAGAGAGTGGAAAGTGGAGAGGTGGTAACTAAAAGACAGGCAGAGAGAGAGTGGAAAGTGGGGAGGTGGTAACTAAAAGACAGGCAGAGAGAGTGGAAAGTGGGGAGGTGGTAACTAAAAGACAGGCAGAGAGAGTGGAAAGTGGGGAGGTGGTAACTAAAAGACAGGCAGAGAGAGTGGAAATTGGAGAGGTGGTAACTAAAAGACAGGCAGAGAGAGAGTGGAAAGGGGGAGGTGGTAACTAAAAGACAGGCAGAGAGAGAGTGGAAAGTGGGGAGGCGGTAACTAAAAGACAGGCAGAGAGAGAGTGGAAAGTGGGGAGGTGGTAACTAAAAGACAGGCAGAGAGAGAGTGGAAAGTGGGGAGGTGGTAACTAAAAGATAGGCAGAGAGAGTGGAAAGTGGGGAGGTGGTAACTAAAAGACAGGCAGAGAGAGAGTGGAAAGTGGGGAGGTGGTAACTAAAAGACAGGCAGAGAGAGAGTGGAAAGTGGGGAGGTGGTAACTAAAAGACAGGCAGAGAGAGTGGAAAGTGGGGAGGTGGTAACTAAAAGACAGGCAGAGAGAGTGGAAAGTGGGGAGGTGGTAACTAAAAGACAGGCAGAGAGAGTGGAAAGTGGGGAGGTGGTAACTAAAAGACAGGCAGAGAGAGAGTGGAAAGTGGGGAGGTGATAACTAAAAGAAAGGATAGAGTGTGGAAAAAGGATCAAATGGAGAAGTTGACAAAAATAGAAAGAGAAACTTTCAGAAAGATTGATCTGTCTCTGGTAACATAAACTTTCAGAGAGATTGATCTGTCTCTGGTAACATAAACTTTCAGAGAGATTGATCTGTCTCTGGTAACATAAACTTTCAGAGAGATTGATCTGTCTCTGGTAACATAAACTTTCAGAGAGATTGATCTGTCTCTGGTAACATAAACTTTCAGAGAGATTGATCTGTCTCTGGTAACATAAACTTTCAGAGAGATTGATCTGTTTCTGGTAACATAAACTTTCAGATCAAGCTAGCACCAGAGGTAGAGAGAATAGACCCGAGAGGTAGACTATTCCAAGTCTGGCAGAATGTATGACTAATGTATTAGAGAGATAATACAGGAGATATATTGCTGTCAACATTTGCATTAATCGTGACCTGGGGTTCTTGTCATGTAAGCCACACTGACAGACAGCTGTGTGAATCGTTGGCTTATGCAAACAATATGAAGGATCATTTCCGTTGGAGGGAGCCACAATAGCTCAGTGGTTAGTGAACTGGACTACAAAGGATAAGAGGTAGGGTTCGATTCCAACCGACGGCTTCCGCTTCACCCAGCCTTTAATGGGTACCGGATTTTTTCTGGAAAAGTAAAGCGGCATGGGTGTAATACCAACCACATTACCCAAAAAGCATGTGCTGGAGGTCTATAAAATGTATGGTCACTAACACCATATTCCCTATACGCTACTTGGCGTGACGGGGGTACTTTCTCTTTTAACTTATATTTCCGCTGGTGGAGGTGAGGAATGTAGTTTCAGAGAAGAGCAATGTAGAAGTCATCAAACGATTTCAAATAATCAATATCACGTGATATATTCTAATGAACATAAATAGAAGACAAACACAAGAATACATATATTAAAAAAAAACAAACAATTTTGAAAAATTGGCGCCAGTTGGAAATATTAGATACATATTGAGAGAGGTTATCATAACAGAAAGTTGTGGTCTTGTATGACACAATGTCATGGAAAGTAAACACCGTATAACATAATGAAAAGTCTTGTATGACACAGTGTCATGGAAAGTAAACAGCATATAACATAATGAAAAGTCTTGTATGACAGTGTCATGGAAAGTAAACAGCATATAACATAATGAAAAGTCTTGTATGACAGTGTCATGGAAAGTAAACAGCGTATAACATAATGAAAAGTCTTGTATGACACAGTGTCATGGAAAGTAAACAGCGTATAACATAATGAAAAACTAGAGAGATTGATGGCTCTGTCAAAGATGGAATAAACAAACTAAAGTCACATTTTCTTCCATATTTTTTTATGACGTATATTGTTTACAACGTTAGAGCCCATACTTTTCAATGACCAACTGCACCTTTTATATGTTACATGGTCGACATCATGTCAGGCCGCCCTATTTTTTCTATTTAAAAAAAATGGTGAACCCTAAAACGTGTGGATTAAAAAAAAAAAGATGAAAAAGAAATATTGAAGAAAAAAAATCTGGAAAAATTGTGCCCGAGAATCTCAGTTAATGGCGGCGCTAACAATTCATTAACCCGCGACTTCAAAGAAGGAATGGGTTGGAAAAGGAGAGGGGGGGGGGACGAATAGAAAGCATGACGGCGATGATGTCATACCCAGTGGAGTATGTATTGTAACTTGATATGCAGCCACCAAAACCAGTTTTTCTAGATGATGAACACATCGATAACTAGATATGACGAACACTCATCGCTCAGGTCTGTCCATAAATAAATCTGTTTTAAAAATACACCATCGCTACAGAATTGTTCTCATTTCTGAGGCCTCTAAGATGATTCAATTGGCTGCTGTCGCAACGCAGTGGTTTTTATTTCTCTCCAGTCAAAACTAACCTCTAACTCAACCAGGAACATATCTCTGGTTCACCGACTAACAGCACTCGGCCACCAGCTTGCTGTTTGTATGTGAAACCTTTTAAAATGTCAACAGATTGTTTCGATAGCTGTGTACAGTCATTTCTTTGTTCACGAAAGTTTGAAGCTGTCCATAAACAACCACATCCATCTATAGTTTACTAAGGCTGCAGGCTGAGGCTGAGATGGATATATAGATGATTGTGTAGCAACGATGAACATTCCTTTCACGTCACAGAAAAGCGCAGTTGTATCCACAACCATCTACAGGTTTAATAAGGCCTACGGACTGAAAGGAATCACCCAAAGTTTGTGATGCAGGGTGGATGTGAGTAAAACGACGTCAGGTTCGCATAACTGAAGACGTCATGAACCTTTTATGATTCCGGGGTTTTCCTCTCAAACTGCTGGCCTTATTTAAGCCATAGCCATCTATAGATTGACACATACCTACGGGCCGACAGGAATTCCCAGAAAACATCTCACATGCGTGACGTTTTCAGCTTTTCGAGCAGGGACGGATCTGGATAGAGTGACGTCAGCCTACGATATTTCCTATGGCTGAAAACGTCACGATAATGGAAGGGTTTTCCTGTTAATTTCTGCAGGCCTTTGAAAGTCTATAGATGGCTATGGATTCATGCAACGTTACCAACAAGAAAAAAAAGCTATTTCACTTAACGATATGTATCCCATTT